>PVKE010052422.1:0-10342 GCA_004027555.1 Craseonycteris thonglongyai
CTGCCACTTACCCTACAACCAATCACCCTTTGACAAATACCTCACTAAGCAGACAGCCCTGCCCTCCTTTGTCCCTACTGCATATATACCGCTGTAACAGAAATAAAATTTGGAGGCTTGATCAGAATCCTGTCTTGCCTCCATTTCTTCGTGTCTCCTGTCTCTTGTCCTTCATAGGTTCCCCCTCGAGCCGCGTTGTTGTGCCCCGCTGGACGGGGCACAATTGCCCGGGCACACAAATTTCTGCATTTAAATACGAAAAAACTTAAATTTTTGTAAATTCTGGGTATGTGTCCACCCTCCACACCCGATTTAGGAAATGGAGACACATTAAACTATACAATAAGGGATCTTCAGATGGGGAGGGGGGGAATTGAAGGAGTTAGAAGTCCTTTCAGGAGGAAATCCACCTAAATCTAGTGATCCCTGCTATTCCATATCATGAAAGTGGATTTGAGCAGCACTATGAACAGCAATTCCAAGCCGGAACAGTCTATTTGGACAGACAAAAGTCCCAACTGTAATAAAAAACTCAAACTTACCTCAGATTCTGTAGTTTACAGTCTGGGTGTTTCAAGGCTTCACATAATGACTTTACTCCATTGTCTCCAACATCACTCCCTTTCAGGTCAAGATGCATCAGATGCTGGTTGTGAGTTAAAGAACTAGAGATATTCTGACAACCATCAGGGAAAGAAAGAAATCTCAGCCTTTAGAAGAAAAATATGCAAGAAGGATTACAAAATCATCTCTGCTCTTAGCTACAGCACCCCTTTCTTTTCAAATTTAACTCTTAGATATTTTCTAAACATTCCTGACATTTCTTATCTTTCTCAGGGTTTCTCATATTCCAGGTCAGATCTTGAATTCAAGTGTCAGGACGTTGTTTAGAAAAACAACTAGGTTACAACTTAGGTGTCCTTTAAATCCTAACAACTCTCAACTTTTTTTTTCACCTTAAAGGAAAGAAAGGTAGTAACATCAGGAAAAGCGAAAGAGGAGTTAAGCTCTTAATCCCAGAAATGACTACCAAAAATTACTGAAACTATTTCATATACTGCAATTACAACATTAATTCACAACATTTAATCCATTTCATAACCCAAAGTGAGTTCATGATTAATATCTACTGTATGCATCATTAGCAAAATACTTCATTACAGAAATTCCACCATCTCGTGGCCTTCATTGGTGTACAGACAGCTAAAGCAAAATATGAAGGAGGTTAATTCTGCGCATTTTTCTTATGATTTGCCATCTCCTAACTCAGTGTCTGTGAGCTGCATCTTATTCTCCTGTGAGGCCTCTGCTAGCCCCTGATGCTCAGCATGTTCACACTGCTAACAGCTTAAGACCTCCTTTTGTATCGTCCCCATCCCTCCCTTTTGCTAACCACTCTCCATCACCACCCCTATCAGCCAAGCACAAGAAAACAAAGCTTTTACCCATTTAGAGCACTAACCATAATCATCTAGTAAAAGTGCCTAATGCACTCACTAAATGTCAAATGTGCAGTCTCACTTGTTAAGGAAATGGGATTTAAGTAAGGCCACACTAAGGTGGGAAAGGCCAAAAGCTACCTTCATGGTGTCATTCCCCCTCCCCACCACACCCACAAGGGAACCTTGCACTCTGAGAAAGGAAGCCATTTAACCCAAAAGAACAGGGGTCTCCAAACTTTTCAGCCCGCTGGCCGCATTAATTATCAAACAGCAGTTTGGAGGCTGCCTACACATTCGAGGTCCAAATAAAAATGAATCAAAACATAGATGTTGTTTTTAATTACTTATTTAATCTTATTCAGATAAAAAGTTCTCCACAGGCCAGATGAGAGGGCCTTGCGGGCCGCATCCAGGCATCCAGCCTGTGGGCCGTAGTTTGGAGACCCCTGAGCTATTGTATTGGTAAATATTCAGTGAAGGACAATGTGAGGTAGCTATTTGAGATTGAGTGAAAAGGACTTCCAGGAACCCCTTATTCATAACATATGTGCTACTGCCTACTATGTCTATATGCAAATCCAGACCTAATCTAGTTGCTTACAACCTAAGGTCAGATCTCACTAAAAACACTGAGATTCTAAGGGAATTATTTAGGGGAAGTCTGTCCCCCCTAATATATAGATATAAACAAGTATCTGTCATTTGTTCAGCATTCAGCTCATATTACTGGACACCAATTAGGCCTTGAGCACATTGATGGGCACTAAATATAAAAAACAATAGGGGGAAGCCGGGATGGCTCAGTGGGTTAAGCGCTCACTTTGCAGCCCCGGGGACCGAGGATTGAATCCCAGCCTGTGCGGACCATATGCTGAGCTGGGGAGTGGTCCCAGTTCAGTTCTCACTGGGGTGAGACCCCGGCCCAGTTCCTGCCCTGTGCAGCCCTGCGCCCACCTATGGAATGAAACTATGTGGAAAAACCAATGATGTGCCAACCATGGAGACTGCTCTGGGCCCTTCCCCTTTTCTCTATCTCTGTCTCTCACTCTGTCAAAAACAATAAAAATAAATCTTTAAAAAAAAACAAAAAAAACAATAGGATCAGGTCCCACTCCTAGTAGAGCCAGTGGATAAGAGGGAGGCCTGTAAATAAGAAATGTCAAAAAAATGATAGAGTATCTAGAATCCAATTAAAAACTGATATAGCAAATGCTGGCAAGGATGAGGAGCAGCCAGAACTTCCACATATTGCTGGTGGTAAAACTGAATTGGTTGGCAATTTCTTAAGAAGTTAAATATATACATATGAACTAACAATTTCATTCCTAGGTATTAGATCAAGAGAGGAAAACATGTCACAAAAAATATTCATAATAGCCTATTCAAAATGGCCCCAAATTGGAAACAACCCAGGGCTCTATTCCCAACAGCAACAGGTTATACTATATCATACAACAGAATGCTCATCAGTGATAAAAAGAAACAAACTACTGAAACATGCAACAGCATGGATAAATTTTTTAAAACATTTTGTTAAGTAAAAGATGGACACAAAAAATACATATTGTATAAGTCAATATAAATTATTTCCAAGAACAGAAAAAGTTACATAAGTGACAGAAGTTAGAAAGTGGTTGCCTTTGGGACTGGACAGGGTGGGAGGATTGAATAGAAAGAGGGTACAAGGAAATTTCCTGAGGTGATGGAATTATTTTCTGTCTTGTTTTGGGTATTGGTTACAGAGTTATATGGAATTGTTAAAACTCAAACTGAACACAATATCTGTGCATTCTACTGAATGTAAATTATTCCTCAATAAAAAACATTAAAAAGAAAAATCATTGTGTTCCAGAACCTATATTTGAAAATACTTTGTCAACCTGCCTAAAACGTTTTAGCTCTGTGTCCTCTTGCACCTAGAAAATTCCTAATCAAGCCTTAAAAACCCATGTCAACAGCTATTATACTATGTGCAATCTTTCCCAGAATAAATTATACTTCCACATGCAACCCCAGAGGTTTCTATTAGTCATGTTCTTAGAGTACTTTACACAGTGGGTTTTAAGTATTTGTGTACTGTTGGTTTTCCCAAATATGTAGAAGTGGGAGGTGAGACAAAGAAGAATATTGGAATAGCCCCATTAAATTTTCTCATGCCAGACTTACAATAGTTTTTGTAGTTTACATTTTGGGTGCCTTAGTTCTTGATAAAAAGTCTTCATTGCTAACTCATCAAGGTTGCTATGACACAGGTCCAATTCTCTTAAGTGTTCATTTGTATGAAGCACAGAACAGAGATCTTGCCAGGAATGAATAATGTGGCCACCATCCCTTTGCCTAAATAATTGGAAAAAGATAAGACCGATGATTCTATTTCAACCGAGACAACTCTCAGAAGATGGTACAGGGTGGAAGTAAGTGAGCTTTGGAAATGGCAAGAACACCCAGTACTGGTCTGACATAGGCACAGTTCATCAAGAAGTCTTCCTCTTGGCACTCCAGGGGGCTTTTAGGCCCAATAGCTTTCCCACCCACCTCAACACACTCCTTCAAAGTACAAAATAAAAACCAGAGCAACTTCACCTGGGAGGGAAAGACTCAGGAAGAATGACAAGTCTTCAAATACCTGAAAAGCCAATATCAAGAAGAAAAATAACATATGACCACAGTGAGATCAGGAATAATGGGTAGACATTATGGCACCATGGCATAGATTGAGAACTACAGGTTCAAGCCCCAGTTCTACCATTTACCACCTATATTACTTTAAGCAAGTCACAGCAGTTCTACGACCTAGAGTTTTCTTCATCTATAAAATGGAAATGACATCTTCCTTCACAGGATTGTGAGGAGTTAATAGTCAATTTTAGTAGGTACACAGAAGCACTCTGTAAATTTTAAAAGCTGTATAATTACTAGGCATACTATCCATAGACTCAGTATAAACAAATAAATAATGAAGAAAACAGAGGTTAGTCTAGTGATTATAAAAGCATAAGCTCTAGAACAGAATAGTTCGGAGTCCCAACTTTACCATTCACCTACCTGGGTGATTCTGACAGCATTACTAACCTATATGAGCCTCAGCTTCTCCCGTGTAAAAAATGAAGTTAATAGTTTCTATCTTAGGATTACTGTGAAATTTCAGTAAGACAAACTATAAAAAATGCTTAGCCAATGTTTCATGTTGTAGATGCTTCTAACAACTGATAGCCTCTATTATTTATATTAAAGTATATAAAAGTCTAGCATGTTGTCTTATATATGACAGCTACTATAGGGCAAGGAAAAAATACCTTTTTCTATCTGCCTTCCTAGGTTCCCTGGCTAGGGCCCTGTAAATTAGATTAACAAAAGACGAGATTAACAAGAGAAAAGCATACAAATTTTTTTAGCATGTGCATCACAGATACACATGAGGGAAACTCAGGTATGAGTAACTCAAAGGGGTGGTTAAAATTTGGGGTCTTTACACTTAATTTAGTAGTGTAACAGCAGGGTAAGAAAGGGCCCTTATGGAAGAACAATTGACGTTTTGGAAAGATAAATGGGATTTAGAATAGAAGGACATGATAGTTTGTGATGACTGTCTGTGTAGTGCCAACTTTTGTCTCCAAAAAGAGATGAGAGTTGCTTCCAGGATGGGATGTATGGCAACTGAGTTATTTTGGGAATCTCTGCTTTCAGGCAGATAAGGAATTTCTCAAATGTTTTCAGCAGAAAATGATTCTTATGTGAAAGTGTCATATCTGGAGTGGCATGTCCTGATCCCCTTCACTATAATAAATATTAGATCCCCTAATACCTTATTTAAATTGGAATGAAGGCCATTGTAGAGTGGTGGCCTTTATATCACCTGAGCTCTTACATTTGAGAAAACTAGGCAATAAATTATTCAAAGATTCAAGTATTCAGTACAGATACTATGGATGAAATGTGTGACCTCAGTCACGTTATACCTTGATACCTCAGTTTTTATAAGTAAAGTTGAAATAGTAGTATCTACCTAGGATTTTTAGGAGGCTAAATGAGTTGGGACTTAGATGACTGTCAAGTATGTACTAATCAAATGTTAAAGCTGTTATTTGATAATGGGCTTCAATCAATGATTACACATTTACTTTCTAGGTGAACTGTGAATCAGTTCTGTAACCTTAAAAATAAACTGATACAATTTTGACAAGTGTTAAATTGGGTGCATTAAATATCCTGTGTACTCTATAACTGTACACCACATGATAAGCCCCCAATTAATTTTAGTTAAATCTGGAACTAATTCCATAGTTCAATTCTTCCTCAGACTTAGATGGATGGAGTCAGAAAAGGCAACTAGAGGAAGGGGAGAGGGTATAATAACAGGCATAAAATGCTGAAGGTTCATTTATTCTTTGAAATCTTTCATTCAGCACCTACTTTTCTTACCCATATCTGACTCTCCAGTTAGGCATTAAAGGACTGAGACTTTTCATACAAAGGCCAGCATATGTCTAGGCAATGGGGAAGGTGAGCTAGGTCAGTATATTACAGTGGAACAGAACCCAGAGAAATAACATGCACACTAGGTTCAGAAATTCCTGGCCCCTGTTCTTCTAGAGGGCACTGTTTTTGAAAGTGAAATATGTATATTGTTAACAGACAGTGGGTGTGAGTTTGGGATATGCCACATCCCTCAATTCCCTAGTTGTTGGGAGTGTTGACAGCTGCCAGCTCTCAGCCAAGTTCCTTCTCCTGGGATTACCTCAGGCCAAGAGGGATACTTTAGGCATGTTTTTGCCCATTCCTCGTCAGTATCTATGACTGGTCCATAAGGAGTTTCAGTGCCTTTTCCCAAGGTGGGGAAACTGAAAGGTTATCCTGGCTCTGGGACCTCAGCTGAGTACCTCTTTCCCTCTGAAACTACTTCCTTCACTCCCCACAGAGCACTTCTAGGGAACCAACCTAACAGACTTACCAAGTTCCAGCTGGGAGGCTTGAGTTCAACTTCTTCTCAAATAGCACAGATAGTTTAATGGTCTGTAAACACTGGCAATGCTTAATGCAGAATGAAGACACAAACAAATGCATTTTCCCACAGATATCAATGACAACTTTTTGGAAATATCCCATTGCCTGGCTTATAAATGCTTCATCTTGAGTCTCATACAGACAGTAAAACAACTCCAGACATCCCAGCTGTGAGGGGAAATAGTCACTCTTTCCTAATATTTCCATCCACTGAAGTATCTTCCATTTTATCTCCAGTGACATTTTACATTTAAAAGTTTCCTCCAGTTGTTTTACTCGATCTTCATTCAAAAGGCCAAACAAAAAGCATTTCATCTGCATCAAATGGGGGTCTTTATGACTACTGCTTTCAAGTAACAGCTTCAAGTATTCAGAAGACTGAGAGGAACAATCGGTGGTTCCCCTGTCTTTCAACACATAGAACACAGCTGCAAAAAACTCCTGAATGTGTAGGTGGGTGAACTCATAGCAGTTTTCATACTCTGTGTCCTTTTGAAGAATATTCATGTCTAAGAAAATGGAGACATCAGATTTAGTTAACCCATGCTTTCTGAGATTTTCCTTGTAAAACACATGTGTCACAGTCCATACTCCTTTAGCAGCCAAGTGGCAAAGGCTCCTTAGTTGGGCTTGGTTGGGTAGACTACGACAGCTTCCATCTTCCTGTGTGAACACGCTAGCAATATAGCTTGTAAACAGAGCTGTGGTGGTTTTGCAGGTCATTGTGATATCACCACCCTTCTCCATTTCCTGCTCCAGACAACTACCAATGACCCAGCACACTAGGGGGACTTTGCACATGCTAAAGAGCATCTCATTGTTTCTTAGTAAACTCAATACTTGTAAGGCCAACTTCTTGTCTTCAAAAAACTGGTAAATATATTCCTCTCTTGCATTCTCAGACATACCTAGTAGCTCTACAGAACGCTGACATTTCAACAAGGGCTTTAGTTTTTTGTAAGCTGTCGGTCTTGTTGTCACCAGTAAGGATGACTCAGGGAGCATCACTCTCCTCAGCAAACTACTCATGAGGAAGGATACTGGGTGCACCTGGGTCCAGTCTTCACACAATGCAAACTCAGGTTCCTCAAATGCGAAGTTCAGTTCATCAAAACTATCAATTATAAAAAGGAGGCTCTTGGGCTGCGACATAATCCTTTCAATGGGGCCTTCTGTGCTGGGCCAGTCCTTTGATAGCATTTGAGCAAAGCTTTTTTCTCTCAATTGGTTAATTTCTCTCACATTGAGATAAAAAATATAGGTAAATTTCTGGTGGTAGAGATTGCCCTGGGCCCAATCTAACAATGCCTTTCTCACCAAGGTGGTTTTCCCAACTCCAGCAGCCCCCTGAAGGAACACTGTCTGTGGCTGCTTGCCGGTTTTGACATCCATGTCAAACAAATGTTCCAACAGTTCTCGACCTTCCTCAGCAAGTTCATGACAGAAATCTTTAGATTCTCCAAGCAAACGCTTTTTATACCACATGATGCAGTATTTTTCCTGTATTTGAATTCTGTATTCTGTTCCATCACCTAAGTCAGAATGAAACAGGACAAAAACAAGATACACATGATCAAAACAATAATAATAATTCTATGATTTGCAACGTTAATACTGGACTTACAGAGTTAGGAACAAGAAGTGATATTGGTTGAAATCTAAGTGCAGCTGGTTTAGGTAAGGAAAGAATGTAAATAAAACAAATATACTATTCCTGTAGATTTAAACTTACATTAGAAACTAAAAAAAGAGGAACTGACAATGAACAATGAATTTGTGGTGAAAAATAAAAATGAAATTTGTTATAGAAATGTTTTCTCTTCTTTGTACTTTTCCTCTACAGAGAAAAAGATGATACATATATAGAAACAATCATTACCCAGATTAAAAAGAAACACAGGCAACAATTAACAATAGCCAGAGAGGATGTGAATACAGAACAGAAGCTACAGATCAAGATAATCCAATTTAGGGACATCAAGATAGCGCAGCAGGTTGAGCACTTGCCTTGCAACCTGAAGGTCCAGGGATCAAATCCCAGCCCCTGCAAATCCATATGCTGAACTGCTACACAATTAGTTACTGAAGGCATGGCGGTGAAGGTTCCTGCCTCCCATGCGGGAGGCCCTCAGTTAGGTTCCCTCCCCATGCAGCCCCATATTCACCTGTGCAGAATGAAACTATGTCACAACTAACTATGGAGACTGCTTTGGGCTCTCTCTCTCTCTCTCTCTCTCTCTCTCTCTCTCTCTCTCTCTCCCTCCCTCCCTCTCTCTCACCTTCTCTCAAATAAAAAATAAATTTTAAAAAAATCCAATTTATTCTCAATGATGGTTGTTCTGTAGTTCGTTATAATTTTGATGTGGTTGTGACAAGAGATAAGCACAGGGTTTACGGTACCTATTCTGCCATCTTTACTGGAAATCTCTATTTGATTTTTAAAGTACATACAAGTTGACCATTGAACAACACAGGTTTGAACTGTGTGGGTCAACTTATACGTAGACTTTTTCTTTTTCTAATAAATACACAGTAAACTCCCTGTATCCCCAGGATCCACATCCCCAGATTCAACCAACCATCAATCAAAAATGCTATTTTTTTTATTAAATACACAGTCAATCCCCTGTATCCCCAGGTTTCACATTCCCACATTCAACCAACCATCAATCAAAACACTATTTTTGATCTGAGGATGAGAATCTGCAGATGAGAAGGGCCAACTGTATGCATTATTCTATGCCATTTTGTGTTAGGGAGTTAAGTATCCATGGATTCTGTTACCTGAGGAGGGGCCAGAAACCAATCCCTCTTGGATACGGAGGGACAACTATTAATGATTATTTTCTTTGTTTTCTTAGGGTGTTCAGTATAAACATATAACATAGTTCATCTCCCACTAAATTATGCTTAGTTTTTCCCCAAAGAAAAGATACGGTATTAGAAGGTAGGTACTCTTTCTTTTTATTGTAAAGATACCTAGTACAGAGCAGTACTTTAAAAAAAATTGAGGTTATAAGGATGATTTTTACTTTTCTCATTATACTCTTCACCTATCTTCCAAATTTTCTAACAGTAAAGCTCTATGGAGATAAAACCCTGGTTTCTTAAATTTATGTTCAGTTATATCACAAAAATAAACTTTATATTGAATCAGAAATGAAGGGCAAAGTGGAAAGTCATGTTTACGATCATTTAATACAATAAGCAACTGTTATTTATTATTACTTAGCATGAAGTTCCAAGTACTAATTAATAGGTTCTCGATTATTTCTTTTATTTTTTTAAGATTTATTTATTGTTTTTGACACAGAGAGAGAGAGAGATACAGTCAGAGACAGAGAGAAGGGGGAGAGCCCAGAACAGTCTCCATAGTTGCACATCATTGGTTTTTCCACAGTTTCATTCCACAGGTGGGTGGGGCTGCACAGGGCAGGAACTGGGGCGGGATCTCGCCCCAGTGAGAACTGAACTGGGGGAACTCCCCAGTTCAGCATGTGGGTCCGCACAGGCCGGGGCCGGGATTCAATCCTCACTCCCTGGGGCTGCAAAGTGAGCACCTAACCCACTGAGCCATCCTGGCTTCCGCCTCGATTATTTCTTGAATGAAATAGTGCGACGTATTAGAAAGCAGCATAGCTGAGTTAGGAATAAGGGTTTCTCACCTGGTCCAGTTTTCTTTGTACTGTACTTCCTCTTATATAAACTGGAAGTCAAATACATAGAAATCAAAACAAAGTAGGTAGAATGGAAATGGTATTGAAGTAAGACTGAGAAGACCTGGTTCTGAAAATTAACATTTTACATGAAGTAGTTTGGTCACCACGCCTGGAACTTAATTACAGTATCATTTCTAAAGGAACAGAATACCGTATTTTCCGGCGTATAAGACGACC
>PVKE010052423.1:0-10342 GCA_004027555.1 Craseonycteris thonglongyai
CCAAAATCAACTGCATTTTTGTATGCCAACAATGAAACTTCAGAAAGAGAGATGAGAAGATCCATTCCCTTTGCCATTGCAAACAAAAAAATGAAATACCTAGGAATAAATCTAACAAAGAATGTGAAGGACTTATACACTGAAAACTATAAGACACTCTTAAAAGAAATTAAAGAGGATACAAAGAAATGGAAAGACACCATGTTCATGGATTGGAAGAATTAACATAGTTAAAATGGCCATACTCCCCAAAGCAATATACAGATTCAATGCCATTCCCATCAAAATCCCACAGTCATTCTTTCAAGAAATAGATTTAAAAAAATCATCAAATTTGTATGGAACCACAAAAGACCACGAATCGCAAAAGCTATCCTAAGAAAAAAGGATAAAGCTGGGGGCATCTCACTGCCTGACTATTATCTGTACTACAAAGCCTCAGTAATCAAAACAGCTTGGTACTGGCAGAAAAACAGACCCATGGACCAATGGAACAGAATTGAAAATCCAGAAATAAACCCACAAATATATGGGCAGATTATTTTTGATAAAGGATCAAAAAATATACAGTGGGGAAAAGAAAGCCTCTTCAGTAAATGGTGCTGGGAATATTGGAAAGCCACATGCAAAAGGCTGAATGTGAACTGCGATCTCTCACCATATACCAAAATTAACTCAAAATGGATTAAAGACCTCCAAATAAGAAAGTAAACAATAAGTTGCATAGAAGATAACATTGGCACTAAACTAATAGACCTGGGATTCAGGGAGGACTTTATGAATCTGAGCTCATTGGCAAGGGAAGTAAAAGCACAAATAAACAAGTAGGACCTTATCAAGCTAAAAAGCTTCTGTGCTGCAAAAGAAACCATCAACAAAGCAAAGAGGCAACCAACCAACTGGGAAAAAATATTTGCAAACAATGCCTCTAATAAGGGGCTAATATCAAAAACATACAAAGAACTTGTACAACTCAACAAGAAAAAAACAAGCAATCCAATTAAAAAATGGGCCGAGGACCTTAACAGACACTTCTTTCATGAAGACATACATATGGCCAACAGATATATGAAAAAATGCTCCACTTCACTAGCAATTACGGAGATGCAAATAAAAACCACAGTGAGATATCATCTTACACCTGTTAGAATGGCTATAATCAACAACACAAGGGATAACAAGTGCTGGAGAGGCTGTGGACAAAAAGGAACCCTCATACACTGCTGATGTAAATGTAAACTGGTACAACCACTATGGAAGGCTGTATGAAGATTCCTCAAAAAATTATGAATGGAATTACCATATGACCCAGCCATCCCTCTACTGGGTATCTACCCAAAAAACCTGAAAACCTTAATCTTTAAAGATGTTTGTACCCGCATGTTCATCGCAGCAGTTTTCACAGTGGCCAGAACATGGAAATAACCAAAATGCCCTTCGATAGATGACTGGATAAAGAAGATGTGGTACATTTACACAATGGAATACTACTCAGCGATAAGAAAAGATGAAACACAGTCATTTGTGGCAACATGGATGGACCTAGAGACTATCTTATTAAGAGAAATAAGTCAGACTGAAAGAATCCAGAAAAATATGACCTCTCTTATAGGTGGAATATAAAACTGAAAGTTACAAAGACACAGAGACCTATGGACACACTCAATAATTTGGTGATTGCCTGAGGGAAGGGGAGGAGGGGGGAGGGCGAGAAGGAGGGGAGGTGGGAGAGGGCACCAGCATTATGGACACACTCAATGGTTTTGTGGTTACCTGGAGAAGGGGGTGAAGTGGGGAGGGAGAGTTGTGGGGGGAGGTGGGAGTGGGCACCAGATATATGGTGGTGGAGGGAGACCTGATTCTGGGAGGTGGGCACATAATGTGATGCATGGGTGATGTGATGTGGACTTGTATATCGGGAAACTATCTAATTGTTACCAACCAATGTCACCCCATTAAATTTAACAATAAAATATAATAATAATAAAAAAAAAGAAGTAAAAAATAATCATAGACCCAAGAAAATATATCTTGTAGTATAAACTCTGTTCCCCCTCAGACTTTAGCTGTGGACCTTCATATATGGACTTTATTATGTCAAGATAACTCCTTCAATGGCCAGTTTGTTTAGAGTTTCTCTCTTTAAGATTTATTTTATTGTTTTTGACAGAGATAGAGAGAGAAATAGACAGAGAGAGACAGAGAGAAGGGGGAGGGTCCAGAGCAGTCTCCATAGGTGTAGTCATCAGTTTTCAAAATGTTTTTATTCCGCTCAGGTGGGCGGGGGCTGCACAGTGCAGGAACCAGCTTGGGGGGGGGGGGGTGGTTCCCGCATGGAAGCCATGCTCCCACAAGCTTGAAGCCCAACTAGGGTTCTCCCATATTGGAGCCACACCCTGGCAAGAACTGAACTGAGGGTCTCCAGCATAGAAAGCACACCCCAGTTCAGCATATGGGTCCACAAGGACCAGAATTTGATCCTCGGTCCCCAAGGCTGCAAAACAAACACTTAACCCACTGAGCCATCCTGGCTTCCCTTTGTTTAGAGTTTTATCATGGAAAGATGTTGAATTTTGTCAAATGACCTCTCTGCAACTATAGAGATGATTACACTAATTTTCTCCTTTATTCTGTTAATATTGTACTGTATCATACAAATTCTTTTTTTTTCTCATATTTATTTAAAGATTTATTTTCTATTGTTTTTGGGGTTTTTTTGGTGTGTGTGTGTGTGGGGGGGTGAGAAACAGAGAAAAGGGGGAGGGCCCAGAGCAGTCTCCATAGTTGTATATCATCAGTTTTTGACATAATATTATTCCACATAGGTGGGTGGGGGCCAGGCAGGATGATAACTGGGCTCGGCTTCCCATGTGGGAGGTGAGAACCTTTGCCACTGAGCCATCTCAGCAGTTACCAGTTGTGCAGCAGTTCAGCATATGGGTTTTCACAGGCCAGGGCCAGGATTTGATCCCTGAACCTCATGGTTGCAAGGCAAGTGCTCAACCTGCTGAGGCATCCCACAATTTGTTGTTGTTGTTGTTGTTTTATGTTGAAGCAATGTTGCATTCCAAGAATAGATCCTACTAGTCCATACATAGTTCATGATTCTTTTTTTCTTTTTTTTTTTTTTTTGTTGAAAGGTGAAGCAGTGAAGTTTATTAAGAAACGAAAGGAGTAAAAGCTCTCAAAATGAGAGGGGATGTCTGAAAAGGAAATGCAGCTGAAAGAAGAAAAGCTCTCTGACAAGAGGAGGCAACCAAAAGTGAAATGCCCGCTGAAAAAAAGAAAGCTATTGTTTTTATTCCCTTTATTTTACTCAAGGCCCTGCTTTTATATTTTGGTTCACATGCCTGGATAATTCACTTAGGTGAGTTTTCATGATTCTTTTTTATGTGCTTATAAATTCACTTTCATAGTGTTTTGCTAAGTTTTTTTTTTTAAGAAATAATCATTAGGAATATTAGCCTATAGTTTTCTTATGTCCTTTCTTAGCATTAAAATCAGGTTACCACTGGCCTCATATACTGAGTTTGGAAGTGTTTGGTCTTCTCCAATTCCTGGAAGAATTTGAGAAGTGTTGGCGGTAATTCCTCTTTAAATGTTTGGTGGGGATGCAGGAATGGCTCAGTGGGTTGAGTACTTGTCTTGCAGCCCAGGGTTTGAGGATCATGTCTTACCAGTCCTGGCCCCAGGCCAATGCAGACCCATATGCTGAACTTCGTGTGCCCCCAGTTTGGTTCTCACAGGGGTGAGAGTCCCATATGGGACGCCCTCGGTTTGGCTTTCACCCTGGGCGTGCTTTCCATATAGGAGTCCCTCAGGTTGTGGGGGCATGCCTCTCATGTGGGAGGCCCTTGGCTCGGTTCCTGCCCTGCACAGCCCCGAGCCCACCTATGGAACAAAACTATATTGAAAACTAATGATGTACAACTATGGAGACTGCTGTAAGCCCTTTGTGTTCCCTCTGTCTCTCTCTGTCCCTCTCTCTCTGTTAAAAACAATAAAATATCAATCAATCAATCAATCAATCTTTAAGTGTTTGGGAAAATTCACCAGTGAAGCCGTTTAGTCATGGGTTTTTCTTTATGGAGAGGTTTTTTAGTGAATTAATCTGTGATTTAATCTTGTTAGGTTGTATGCATTTAGGAATTTATCATTTTTTTTAAAAGATATCCAGCTTGTTGGTTTATAATTGTTCATAA
The DNA here is from genome assembly GCA_004027555.1 of Craseonycteris thonglongyai. Classification (NCBI taxonomy): domain Eukaryota; kingdom Metazoa; phylum Chordata; class Mammalia; order Chiroptera; family Craseonycteridae; genus Craseonycteris; species Craseonycteris thonglongyai. The sequence continues at coordinate 4,203 of PVKE010052423.1, forward strand.
CAGTCTTTTACAATCTCTTTTTATTTTTTCGGCATCAGACTTAATGTCTCCTCTTTTATTTCTCATTGTATCTATTTGAGTCTTCACTGTTATTTTCATCAGTCCAGCAAAGGGTTTGTCAAGTTTATCTTTTCATAAAAACACTTTAATTTTGTTGATGTTTTCTATTGTATTGTTTTATTAATTTGTGCTCTAATTTTTATAATTTCTGTCTTTTAATTCTAAAATTCATATGGAACCCAAAAGACCCTGAATAACCAAATCAACTTGAGAAAGAACAATACTGAAGTCATCACACTTCCTGATTTCAAAATATGTTACAAAAACTACAGAAATTATGACAGTATAGTCCTGGTATAATGACAAACATATAGACTAATGGAACAAAATTGAGAGTCCTGAAATAAATCTATGTATATACTATTGTTAACTGATCTTCTAAAGGGGTTCCAAGAGTATATAATAAGGAAAAGATTGTTTCTTCAATAAATGATGTTGAGAAAAATGGAAATCCACATGCAAAAAAAATTATATCGAACCCTTATTTCACACTATATACAAAAATCAATGAAAAACTTAACTGATAGAACTGTGGGGGCAGGGCGGGGGGTGTGCTGTAAAGCTCCTAGAAGAAGACATAAAAAAATAACTTTATTATATTAACCTTGTAAATAAAAAAGCACAGCCAAGAAAAGCACAAATAGGCACGCAGGTTATAATCAAATTGGAAACTTTTGCATAGTAAATGATTAACAAAGTTAAAAGGTTACCTATAAAATAAAATAAAAATTACTTGTAAAATATATGTGATAAGGTGTTAATTTTAAAAATATATAAGAAACTCACATATCTCAATAGCAAAACATCTGATAATTCAATTTTTAAAAGTAGGCTAAAGACTTGAATAGACATTTCTCCAAAGAACACAATAAATGGTCAACAGATACATAAAAATATATTCAATATCACTAATCAACAGGAAAATTCAAATCAAAATCACAATGTTATTATCTTCTATTTGTTAGGATTCCTATTATTAAAGAAAAATACAATATGTGTTGGCAAAGAGATAGAGAAATTAGAACCATTTACACTGTTAGTGGAAATGTAAGATGGGGCAGCCTCTTTGAAAAAAAATATAGAGATTTTTGGGAAAAAAAAACAACTAAAATTAGAATTACCATATGATCTAGCAATCAAACTTTTGGACATTTAAACAAAAGAATGAAAATCAGAATTATGAAGAAGTATTAGCGCTTCCATTTTCATTGTGGTACTACTCACAAGAGCCATGATGTAGAAATAACCTCAATGTCCATCAAGAGATACATGGACAAAGAAAATGAGATACATACAAACAATTGAATATCTTTAGTCTTTGAAAATAAGATTGCAATATGTGACATGGAGGAACTTTGAGGACATCATGCTAAGTAAAATAGGTAAGTCACAGAAGGACAAATATTGCATAATTCCAGATCCATGAGGTACCTAGAGTAGTAACACTCATTGAATTAGACAGTGGAATGGTGGTTAGCAGGGGCTGGGAAGAGGGGAAAATAGGGAATTGCTCACCATTGGGCATTAAGTCTCAGTTATACAAGATAAGTTCTAGAGATCATCTGCATAACATTGTGCCTATTGTTAACAATAAGGTGTTGCACACTTAGAAGTTTGTTAAATGTTGAATGGTCTTACCACAAGAAGATAAAATATATTTTAATAAATTTTAAAAATGGATGATACCTTATAATCCTACACCATAATAGTAATATTATAATCTTTTTCTAAGCCTAAACCTGAAAATAGTACTTCAGTTTACCATTATGCCTTCTGCACTCAAATCACCTAAGATATACTCTTCTCATTGTGTGTGTGTATCCCAGACACACAATATTCATTCTAGACTACTGAAATGGTTTAGATTTTTTCCAACATTTGGTACATGGACTCATAATTTTGCATCCCCCTGGGATTCCTTCCTTTAGTTTCATAACAGATGAACTCTTACTTATCAGCTCTGGATTTATAAAATCTTAGTCCTGCTGAATTTCATGTATACAGAGACCATATATTTCTGTTATAGCTTCCCTTAGTTCATTTATTTAGTGGATTTGGTATCTGCCCAATCATTCACATGTGGAAATATTTTAAGGAGAGGGAGCATGTCTTATTCATTATAATGAAATAATATAATATAACTGTCATGTGACCTGGCACTGGGTAGGTGTTCAAAATGCTTGTTGAATGTAAACTCCAAATTGTTTGACTCCTCCAACCCACAGACTAATGTCTAAACAAAAGCTTTACAACTATATCAGTGATAAAGTCTTCAGGGATCTGATAATACCAAGAGCATCAAACACGTCTATGGAAATTACCCCAAAATAAAATATGTGTAATGCTTTTATCAATGTCACCACAATCTACTTACTACCATACAGGATTAACCCATGTTGGAAAAATATAAAAGGTATACTTGCAAGCTTTGATTGCAAGTCTTGACAATAGTAGAAAAATAACCTGCATTTCTAAATTAGTCCAAATAGTAAATGTGATCTTTTTGTAAATTAAACCAGTTACCAAAGTCTTTAATTTTCTTCTCAGTTACACACATTACTAAGTGATGTTTCTTACCCTGTTTTCCTCTAAACACATCTGATCTAAGTTTGCTTTATTTTCTGTTTGATAGCAAAACAAACGTTATTATTGAGTTATGCAAATAGTTCAAACATAGTGAGCTGAAATAATTAAAATCGCCCATATAAAAATGCTGATGAAAATTAAATTGGATACATACTTTATTCATACATACCCTCTCCCTACCATCTAATTGAATTTCATCCAATCCCGTAAATTTAAAATTGTACACTGGTAATTCATTGACTCATGATGAATCTAGTTCTCATTTCCTTTCAATGAAAAATAGCTACAAAACCAAGATCTGGATCTTAAAATCCATTAATCAAATTTTCTGACAAAAAAAAAATGAAAATACCATTTTATATAAAATGTCAGGAATATAGCAAGGACTTCTCTACAGAACACATATAAAGTTTCTCCATTCTGAGTACTTCTGTGGGCAAATATTTCCTGGAGTTATATGTATAGAGAGACTCATTCCTAAGCTAGGCAATAACATCATACCAAGAAAAGCAAGTTGTGCATTGGGGGGTGGACAATTCTGAGGGAAGAAATTTCCTTAAGAAATATTTGTCTAGTAATCGTCTCACCTGATTTTTGAATTCCCTCACGGACAAATCTGATCTTCCTCAACTTCTAATCATTCTAACAAGAGTCACCAAACTACAATTTTTTGCTTTTTTTCTCTGAAGTCCTCTTTAAGTAAATTGCTATTCATCTGTCTTTTCCCCATTATAATTTTTTTTTTAAGACAGGCTTTATTATGCCTGTTTCTTTGGGCAGTGTTGAAAACAAATTGTCTTTGAAGGTAAGGCATCATCATATATTTTTTTAAAGATGTGTTTTATTGTTTGATAGGAGAGAGAAAGAGAGAAATTAAGAAAAAGAGAGGAAAGTGGGAGGGCCCAGAGCAGTCTCCATAGTTGTGCATCATTAGTTGTGACATAGTTTCATTCCACACAGGTGGATATAGGGCTGCAGGTGGGAACTGAACTGGGGGCCTCCCATGTGGGAGGTGAGAACCTTTGTCACTGAACCATCTCCATCATTACCAGTTGTGCCACAATTCAGCATATAGGTTTGCATGGGCTAGGACTGAGATTTGATCCCTGGACCTTGGGGTTGCAAGGCAAGCACTTATCCAGCTAAGCTATCGTGGTATCCCTGAGGTATCATCATTAAGACTCTGAAACTTGCTATTAATTCCTCAGAAAATAAGTCATTGTCCACCAGAAACAAATTGCCAAACAAATGTCAAACACTTAAAAAATTGTATTGGCCACATTCTAAAAGTCACTTCTCCAAGGGAAAATGATTATCTTTGATAGGTACAGTAATACAATATTGCTACATTAATGAAATTTAGCTATGTGAAAGGTATTGGATGGTCACAACCAGAAGTGGTTGGAAGTTAAAGTGTTAAATTTAGTGACACCAAATTATGAGTAATAATAACTGTTTTAGTGAGTGTTTCAAGCATCAAGCATTGCATTTCTTTTACTTCATCTATGACTTTATAGCAACCTTGTTATTTGGTATCATCTGATTTTATACAAGTAAAAGTAATTTACATAATTTGCCCTCTGTATCATATGTCTAATGTGAGATGAAAACTTAATATATGCCTAATACTCTAAACATCAAATCTCAAAACCATAGTTGTTGTTTCTTTGAGCAAGGTGTTAGAGATAACTAAAATGAAATTTATATCAAATGGAGGAGTCAAATTATCTCACTATAGCTTCTAATGCATCCATGAGAAACAACTTGACTGGCATTTGGAACCAAAGAGCTATCAGATATGGAACTACTACTAACTCCCCTCCTTAAAAATAATTAAAAAATCCTTACAACACCTCTTACTTTCTCCTACTATAAATATCAAATCTTTAACAAATTTTGTAGTCTGACACTCAGCTAAATCAACTTTCTATTTGGATGCCACCAGTAATTCTGGTTGTCTTTCTTTTGACTATTCCGCTCCCTCTCCTCAAGTTTTCTTAACACATTAACCTCTTTCCGTCTCTCCTTTCACTACATAATTTGCTCTCCTTAGAAAGCTTTTCTGGTTTCAAGATCAAATCCTCTTCCAGGTGTGAATTCCTAGTGCTTTGGAGTTGTTCTCCCTAACATGCAATATAATTATAATTAGTTGTCAGATAGGGACAAAAATATATTAAATCATGAGTATTCATCAACTTCCATTGTTGCTCTTCTCTGTTTGCCCACTTTCTTGACCTTGATTTATGTTGATGCAGGTGGTGGGTAAGTGAGTGAACTAGGGGTACTGTAAGAGGTTATGGCTGTGGAAAGGGTGAGGGAGGGGAGAGAAAGAGAAAGAGATTAAGTAAATATTTTTAAATTGCTAAAATACTGAAAGTAAAATGTATATGAGAGTTCTTTATACCATCTTAATAATTCTGTAAGCTTGAAAGTATGTCAAAATAGTCAAATGTAAGCATGAATGACAACATGGAGTTAATACTTAGCAAGAGAAGTTTATTGGAAGGTGATAAAAATTGTTCAATAACTTCTCAAAATTAGAGGAATGAGAACTTCTATGATATTTAAAACTTGTAGTGAGAGTAAAATGAGTAATAACACGAAGATCCAAATTCTACTCATTCAGCGAAAGTGGTTTTAATCTTTCTTATTAACACCACCTATCCAGTCTATATTTTCAGAACTTTATTTTTTTTTAATTGTTAAATTTTTTATGGCGACATTGGTTGGTAACAATTAGTTTTCAGACATACAAATCTACATTACATCACCTATGTACTGCATTATGTGCTTAGAGAGAATTTTGTTAATTAACCTATCCCATGGGCTCTGGTACATCAAACTTTCTTGATAAAGACAAGTCTGAGTGAAAGAATGAACCGTATTGGGTCCTCTATTGTATAGTACTTCTAAACCTCGTATTCTGTTCCAGTGTTATACTTAGACTACGTCAGAAGTGAGTAAAGAATCATCTGGTGAATAATTTAGGTTTTACAGGTAATACAGTTTCTGTGAGAATGTGTCAACTCTTCAGTTCTAATTCAAAGGCAGCCACAGATAACAACAAATAAATTAGCATGGCTATTAACAATATTTATAGACATTAAAATTTGAATTTTATATCATTTACATGTGCTACAAGAGACTATTCTTCGGGATGCGAGGGATAGCTGAGCAGGTTGAGCGCTTGCATTTCAATCACAAAGTGAGGATTAGATCCCAAACCCAGCCTCTGAAAACTCATAACATGAACTGCGGTGCAACTGGTAACCACCAGATGGCAGCAAAGATCCTCGATTCCTATGAGAGAGACCCCCCCCCCCCCCCCCCGCAGGCGCCCCCCCCCCCCACCCCCCACCCCCCTCCCACCGGACTACCTTCATGCCAGAGGACATCTCAAGCAAGGTTAGTGTTCTCTCTTTCTACATTACTATACTGTACTAATGTGTATTGTCATTTGTTTCATATTTTTTGTGCTTCAAAAACCGAAAAAA
>PVKE010052424.1:0-10342 GCA_004027555.1 Craseonycteris thonglongyai
TTCACTTGTCCAACCAAGCCTTTCTTTATGCCACTCATGTTCTTTCCTCCATCAACAGTCAGGCAACTGAGGTTAGTCCAGTCCAAGTTATAATCAGCAAATGTTTTTTTCAATTCATTGAATATATCCTCTCCGGTAACAGTGCCATACATGCTATGTAGGGAAGCCAGCTCTTGTGTTATGTTCATGTCTTCATCCATACCTCTAATGAACACAAGCAGTTGAGAGGTGGAACAGCTGTCCAGCGATTCATCCAATTGAAAAATGGCGAAACTTGCTTGCATTTTTCGCTATTTGAGTCACAATGTTTTCACCGATGTCTGCAACATGGTGGGCAATGGTATTTGCACCCAAAGCTACATTTTTAAATTGTTTCAACTTTTCGAGGCAAAGTTCCTCAGCCACGTCCAACAAACATTCCTTCACTACTTCACCATCTGTAAATGGTTTGCCACTTTTAGCCAGGACGTAGGCAACTTTATAACTGTCCTTAGTTAAGAATTCACTTTCATTTGAGGATTTACTGAACAATGTCCTCTGAGATGTGAGTTGATTTTGTAATTTAGAAAATTTTTCAGCATGGACTTTACCCTCCAACTGTGCATATTTCTCCTGATGTTTTTGCTTCGATGATGACGGCGCAGGTTGCATTCTTTCATCACAGCCACGGTTTCGTTGCAAATCATACACAATGCTTTCTCGCCCGATTTGATGAAGAAGTATTTCAAACTCCATTCTTCTTGAAATTGCCGACACTCATCGTCTATTTTTCTTTTCCTCTTCTCAGCTATCGTTGGGCACTAAAATAAAGTGACTTCAACATGAATAAATAGTAAAACTGAAAGTATCTTGCACACAATATCACTCAAAAACCTGATTATGTGAACTAATTTTGTCGCAATTATAGCTGCAAATGACCTGAAACAATTTTTAAAAATTCTTATGATTTCTTAAGTTAAGCTTACCTGAATATAGTCTGCAAATATATCCACTTATGGTAGAGAGATTGTTGCTTTTAATGTTTCCTCTTCAGAATATTCGGAAAATTCTTGTTAAACTAACAACATTCCCAATACTTTATACACACTGGCAAGTAATTACGCGAAGGAAATTATCACTAAATAAAATAGAGTGCAACATGTTTCGCAATTAGATGCTAACTGACACCCACACCTCCTCATCGCAGCAGTCAACCGCAACTGGCAAACTGTGATCAAAATAATCCAGTCTTGAACAAGCAGCAAACCATTTAAAAACTCTGCCACTAGATGGCGTTATATCATCTCATTGACTGTGAACAGAAGTAGAAAAAGTAAGCGGCTGATCTTGGCAGGATACACATAAATTTCCATAATTTTTTTCCGTAGATAAAAAGGTCTCCATGGGCTGGATGAGAGGGCCTCGCGGACCGCATCTGGCCCGCAGGCCATAGTTTGGAGACCTCTGATGTACAGCTATGGAAACTGCTCTGGGCCCTCCCCCTTCTCTCTCTCTCTCTCTCTTTGTCAAACAATAAAAATAACAATAATAACAACACTTTCCTTTCTCAGTAAATGAAGTTCAATATATCTCTCCTCTTACTTTTATTTTTATCTTTCATGTTAACTTAATGACAATGCTCTTTAAAGAATCTGAAAGCCCAACATGAGAATGTTGTGAAGTCAGGGTGATGAAGTTGGATGCCGTCATTGCCTTAGAGAGGCCAAGATCTCTCTAAAGTAAAACCCTGACTGTCCCAACAACAGTCAAGAATAAGAAGTAGTATTGTATGGCGAGTCAGTGGGGAAATCTGAGACAAGGCAGAAAGATGCAGACCCCCCACCCCCCACTCCAAACACATAAAACCAGTGAATAAAATATAATCCCCAACCCAAATGCTTTCATATATGTAGTCGAGCTCCAAACCAAGAAAATAAAATACACAGGTGTCAAAACAGAAACTCAAAATCAGAGCTATAAGTGGGAGCTCTGAATGCAATACATCAGAAATCAACAATAGGAGACAGGAAAACATGCTCAGTACATGTCATAAAAGACAATTCAACTGACTCTTCAGTGTTTATGTAAAAAGTGTGACACCATGAAATAATGAAACAGTTCGACACATCTAGATTCTTATTGAGAGCTACCCATAAATAAAGCTAGTGGGAAAACACCATTTAAAGTGGGTCTTCCATAATCACAACCTAAAGAAATCTGGTTACTTAAGTCCCTAGAGCATCTTCTTAAGGTTTTCTCGCCTATAGGGTCCATCTATGCCCAGCAAGAAACGAAAAAGAAAAAAAAGATTAGAAGCCAGATGAACTTTTCTACGCTCCTAAAGATTAAAATCTTGACTTGCAAATGGCCAGATTAACCAGCACAAACTGAGGGGCTCTGAGTAGAACTCACTCAATTAAAATTCAAATATACACACTTTCTATTACAAACCAATTCAACTGCTTTACATTGTAAAGTAAAATTGTCAAAATCTAAATGTCTCAAGGCACATTATAAAAAGGTCATTACTAAAGCACAAATACAACATTTAAATAAATGAGTTAATAATGATATTTACAAAAACTCATTAGACATCTCTGAAGACTACTAGGAAACCAAGCTGATCTGAAAACTGGTAAATACTTGTAAGGGAAAAGAATTAAGCATTTAATTCATTTTTCCTGCACAAATTGTATCTCAGGATACCCAAGTCATTGATAATAGGTTTCTCTACAAAGTTTCTCTCTAAAAATAGTCTACCGGTAGTTAAAAAGGGAAGGGGGATGCCACAATGGCTTTTGTCTTGCAGCCCCTGAGTCTGAGGATCAAAATACGGCCCCAGCCCAGGTGGACCCATATGCTGAACTAGGGAGTGCCCACAGTTCAGTTCTCACCAAGGTGAGACACCGGCCCAGTTCCTGCCCTGTGCAGCCCTGCCCGCACCTGTGGAATGAAACTATATAGAAAACTATTGACATGCTACTGTGAAGACTGCTCTGGGCCCTCTCCCTTCTCTCTGTCTCTGTCTGTCAAAAACAATAAAAATAAATTTTTTTTTTAAAGGAAGAAGGTAAAATAAAAATCAAAACATCACCATTTTGCAAACTCTTAGTTAAATCATGGATCTAAGCAGTGATTGCCAACAGCTGCCAACATCACACAAAAAGACCAACTTGAAGGAAGGATACAACATCCCCTCAGAAGAAATCCTGCCCAAAAATCTGAACCTGAATCAGACCAAATCCTAGATCTGGTTTCCAGCGCACAGGAAACACAGGGGACAGATGAACATGTTAAATGAGAAATGGGTCAAATGGCCTTTTTTCCTTCAACAAATGAACTGGAAAGAATAAAATGACAAAGATGAAAAGACACAGGCCTAAAGAGATTTAAACATATCAAGCAAATGCAATGTGTGTACCTTGTTTGGACACAGGTTTGAACAAATTAACTATAAAATATAAAACATTTTGGTCAATATAGTAAATATGAACCCTGGCTAAACATTTGATGATTTTAAGGAATTGCCATTTTTTAAGTGTGCTAATGGTATAGTGAGTATTTTTTAAAGAATCCTTATCTTTCAGAGATACATATTTAAATAATATATAGAATTTTTTTTCAAAATAACTGCCCTGAGCAGGGTGATAAAAAGAAACAAAATTGGCCATAAGCTGCTAACTGTTTTATGGATATATACAGTATGTGAGGATTCATTACTTTATTCTCTTTCAACTTTGTATGTTTGAAATTTCCCATAATAAAAATTAGAACTACAAAAGAAAATGGTTTTTCTCTCATTCTGCTTAGAACATATTATACCATGCAATTGTATGACTGATGGCCCTCCCTCTTCTTGACATTTTGCCTCTGAAGAAAAAGGATACAAAAGACCTCAACTTGACCGCTAAAAATCCTGTGCCTGCACAAAGGTAACTTTCCAAATATAAGAAGCATTTAGCAGCAGTAGATCAGTACATTATTTTCCAACCAAAAGGACCCAGGAGATGTACAGGGCCTTAGAATTATTATAAGAGTCCTTGAGTTTAACAGCACATATATTGATTTGCAATGGATGAATACTCAAATTACATTTACTATCCTACTGAGTATATAAAATGTTACAAGCATGAGTGTGCACAAAAACCTATTTACAAGGATGTACTTGTACATCACAGTGCTGTTCCAACAGCAGAAAACTAGAAACAAGTTCACGTCTAATGGCAGGGAATGAATTAAATAAATTATAGTTCATACATACTGTAGAATACCACTTACCCATTTAAAATGAGGTTGAGAATAGAAAATAATAATTAAATAGTGTTCACAATATTTTAAGTGAAATTTTGAATCAAAGTATGTGCAGAACATTGTCATTTCTGTTTTTAAAAAGTTTGCATAGAAAAATGACTAAAGTATATATACCAAAATTACAAGTTAATTTCTTTAGGTGGTAGAATTATAGATGATTTTATTTTCTTCTTTGTGTTTTTATGTGTCTAGCAATTTTTCTAAAAGCAAAGGCCCATATTCCCTTATTTACAATACAGAAATCCAAACAACTCTGAAAATAACATCTTCAAGCAGCAAACTCATTTGGGTACAGAACCTGACAAACTGATATGGAGCTGCTTCATATTTACCCCATTTACTGTAAATGTTTACAGATTTCACTACAGGAGATGCTCAGATAGCTCAGCAGGTTGAGCGTTTGCCTGGCAACTTCAAGGTCCGGGGATCGAATCCTGACTCTGGCCCATGCAAACCCATATGCTGAACTGCAGTGCAACTGGTCTGCTGGGATGGCAGCAAAGGTTTTTGCCTACCATGCAGGAGGCCCCTGGTTTGGATCCTGTCCTGCACAGCCCCACATCCGCCTGTGTGGAATGAAACTGTCACAACTAATGATGTGCAACTGTGGAGACTGCTCTGGGCCCTCCCCTCTTCTCTCTCGCTCTCCCTCTCTCTCTCTCTCACCTTCTCTCAAACAATAAATAAAATAAATCTTTGGGGAAAAACAGAAATATGTTTCAAAGTGTTGCCCCAGATTCTACTAGGAGCTCAATTATTACCCTCCAGCAATCCAAATATTCTATTTGGATTCTATACTCCAAGGTTTCAGATAAGAGATTGTGGACTTGTATCAGTTTGTAACTTTGCCACAATTACCATTTTTAGGCTTTTAAAAATCGAACTTATATTTGAAAAGGTTGGGAGTATCTGTTATTATAAATTCTAAAATGGCAATATCAATAAAAAATATGTCCTTGACAAACAGGATTATCATTCCAGATTCATCAAATGTGGCAAGCACCGGGCTCCCATCAGATGATTTTAGTAGCTGAGGTTTACCAAGCCTTTGGTATGTGCCAGGCAGTATGTGTCTTATATATGTTTGCTCATGTGATACTGCTTCAAGAGGTAAGTACTGTCCCAGGTCCATTATACAAATGGAGACAGATGCTCAGAGGTTATGTAACTTACCTAAGCAGAGCTGGGTCAGAACCTAATCTTTAATGGCTATGTTAAGTAAGCAAGCCAGGAGGCACTTCTGCCTCCTGGATCATCTCCACAGTTTTTAATAGTGATAATAACATCACAAGTAAAGCAGAGACAACTGACTTGTTTTAAAAACTCTTTTGATTTGTAAACTAAACACAACTGATCTACAAATTACTAAGAAAGGATAAATATGAAGCCATACCATATAATTTCTACTATTACTACCATTAACTCTAACCACACCAAAGTTACTTGAAGATGTTCTATGAATGTAACAATGTAATTTTCTATACCACAGAAAATCTTCCAGTAATCTTTTGGAAATCAGTGTGGGGAACATTTTCTGAGAGCTCTCCAGAAAAGACCAAGTTCTTACTCACAGGAAAGCCTGACATTTCAAAGAACAAACTCTCCACTATCTACTTGTGGGGTTTCCTTGGTGTCTCTGGGCTATAGTACCCAGTAATTTACTCTCCCTACTGAAGACTAAGGCAGAAATAGCCTTGACTTCCTTTTTGCAAACCAAAATTCACATCTGTTTGGGGTGAACAAACCAAGTTGGGGTGGGGGCGTGGGGGATCCTTCTGAAGTGATTTTTCTGGCCAAGGATACAATTTTCACTGGGATAGTAACCTTCCAGAACAAGAGAACATCCTGAAGCTGACTGGATACAAATCACATTCTTCAAACCACAAGACTGTTTCACTGTTTCCTGTCCCTAATTTTTGTAACTAAGAGTAAAAAAACAAACAAACAAACAAAAACCCTGAAATTCAATTGGAGAACACAGAAAAAGGGAGATCTCTGACCAAACTTCCACTAAATTATCTTTTACTATAAGTAGGTGTCTTACTCAGTTTAAAATTAGGTACTTTCTAGATTTTCAGATATAAAGTAGCTACATAGAAGCCATTTCCAGGCATGCTATCTTTGTTTTTGTTGTTTTTGTTTTTTTGGTTTTGTTTTTTCTTAAACAGGGGAACCACATTCCGCTTTAGAGAAAGTAAAAATGCACAGCAATCCCAAAGTAAAGAAGGGCTGCCATCCCAATAAAATCATACTTTAACATTTTAAGAAGCTTGTTAAAAACCATCTTAATGAATTAAGCAGGATTAGTGTAACATCCAGAAAACTGCTATCCTAATGGATTATGTTTTGCTTTGTTGTTTTTGCACTCGCATGAAATCCTGCGTCCAGCACCTCCCCCCCATTCTATAATCCTTACATGGTCCGAATTGCCCTATTCCTTAGGATGTTAAAATCATTTTGCTCAAAATAGGCACATTCAAAAGAAATCTGGCATAGTAGGAAGGAAAAAGGAAGAGGGTCAGTATAAGAAAAAACTATCATGTCCTTATAATTTCCAAGCTACAGATTCATTTTAAGGGGTTGAATAAAGGACCAAGAGAATGATTATGCTAACCACTCTTTTTTTTTAATCCTTAATTCCTTAAATAATAATAAATATTAGGAATCTTTTTTTAAAAACAATGAACAACTTGGCGTATCTTCTTACATTTGAGAGAACCCATTAATGTCCTCCAAGTGAGGTCTATTTTTCAAAATTTTCATTCTTCCTTCCTTTTTTCAGAAACTTTTCATATCTTTGGGAAACTCATGTTTTTGGATAGCCTTCCTACTCCCCTCCACCCCACTTTGGTACAATAAAAACTAGTTTACAGCCACATTTATTGCTACAATAAATGTAAATGTAAATAAATCATCTACAAATTTTCAAATTCCTCCAGCAAGCTTCCTTGGCTTATTTTCTTATTCACTTTGCTCATGCATAACAAATTAAATACAGAATTTTCCTATATCATGACACAATCTACTCCTCAATTATGGCCTCTGGTTTAGTTCCTCTGTGCTTCTGAACCCTCACAAGTGCATTTCACCTTACATTATTTACATACATTCAAATTCACATATATCAGTACTTAGTTCATAATTTAACTTATAGTTTTAAGTTAATATATAATGTTCTCTTTTAACATTTCCTTTTCTCGGATGTTTATGCCCTTTAGTTGATAGAATTCACTTTTAATCTAAAATCTTACTGTATTCTCATACGAAAGTTGCTTCCCTGGAAATCAGTAGTTTCACTATAACCATACACATCAAACTCTCCATCACATGAAAATCTGAGTGCCTGCTGTGTGCCCATGACTAAAAAATACCATGAGTTAAAAAGAAGTTTAATACAGTGCCCGTCCAAGCAATAGACTGAAGGCTTGCATGTGTTCAACAATTAGAAAATGAGACTATTTTATATAAAATAAAATCCATGTTTTCCAGAATCTCTATAGGACTAGACATTTTATTTTTATTATTTTTTTAAAGATTTATTTTATTGTTTGAGAGAAAGTGAGAGAGAGAGAAAAAGAAACGGAGAGAAGTGGGGAGGGCCCAGAGCCGTCTTCACAGTTGTACATTACTAGTTGTGACATGGTTTCATTCCACACAAGTGGATATGGAGCCCCAAAGGGTGGGAACCAAACAGGGGCCTCCTGCATGGGAGGCAAGCACCTTCACTGTGGAGCTATCTCAGAGATTATCAATTGTGCCGTAGTTCAGCCTATGGGGCTTGCAAGGGCTGGGGCCAGGAATCAAACCCCAGACCTCAGAACCATGAGCAAGCGCTCAAACTGCTGAGTTATCCTGGTATTCCCAGGACTAGACATTTAAAATTTTTTTTTTTTAAGATTTCTTTTTATTGTTTGAGAGAAGGTGAGAGAGAGCAAGAGAAAAAGAGAAGGGGAGGGAGGGCCCAGAGCAGTCTCCATAGTTGTACCTCATTAGTTGTGACATAGTTTCGTTCTACACAAGTGAATGTAAGGCCGTGTGGGACAGAAACAGAACTGGGGGCAGTTCAGCATATTAGTTTGCACAGGCTGGGGCCAGGATTCAATCCCCAGACCTCACAGTCACAAGACAAGCAAGTGCTCAATCTGTTGAGCTATCCTGGCATCCTTTGTTTACCCTTTTAAGTAACAAAAATTTGAATCATTTTGGATATAAAACTAAACTATGTTTTTCCTACTTTCATCAACAAGCTATAGTGAACATAATTTAATCATTATATGATAGTTAAGAGTCATAATAAACAGAAATTATAGTACTAAGCTATAGCAAAATGATGTTTGGGGCCTCACCAGGTGTACAGGGCTATATACATTTATGTTAATACTTGTTTTAAATTACTAGGAGGTGGGAAAGCACTAGATTTTAATTGTTTTTCTGTCTCTTATTTTGTCAATCACACAGACATATCATACTGCTCCAAACGCTGTAAGGAACAGACCATGTATTGGGAAAGAGACTAATTTTGATAGAGTGCCTACTATAAGCCAAGTTTAAGATAAGCTTCGCAGTGCACCTACCAATAGGCTTGGCACAAAGTAGATTATGGGTAAACATTTGGTAAGTGAATGGCAGTTATGAAACTGCCTCCTGAGCAAGACTTCTCCCTTATTTATTGCTTCTAATCTGCCATGGTTTTGAAAACACATACCTAATGTGAAAGGACAGCATTTGAAATGTGTCCAGGGGACGACGGAATAACTCAGTAGTCAAGTGCTTGCCTCGAAAGCACGAGGTCCCAGTATTCAATTCCCGGCCCCAGCCCATGCAACCCCCATATGCTGAACTGTGGCACAATTGGTAACCGCTGGGATGGCACGGCAGCAAAGGAGGCCCCTGGTTTGGTTCCCACCCTGTGTGGCCCCACATCCACCTGTGTGAAATGAAACTATGGCACAACTAATGATGTACAACTATGGAGACTGCTCTGAGGGCCGTCCCTGATTTTCTTTCTCTCCCTCTCACCTTCTCTAAAACAATAAAATAAATCTTAGAAAAGAAAACGTGTCTGGCAGGGTACTCTGTACATAGCAGGTGCAACAGTATGTGTTGAAGTGAACTGAGATGGCTAACAGACTCCCAATATGCTTACGTTTCTTACACACATTATCTTAAGGCAGGGGTGTCCTCCCTGGGCCATATCGGAAGAACTATCTTGGGCCACACATAAAATACACTAACAAAAGCTGATGAGCTAAAACAAAAACAAAATCACACATAAAAAAATCTCATAATGTTTATGGAAGTTTACAAATTTGTGTTGGACCACATTCAAAATCATTCTGGGTCACACACAGCCAGCAGGCCACAGGTTGGACAAGCTTGATCTAAGGCTATGTCTACAAGACAGGTAATATTATCCCCATTTCACAGATGCAGAAATGGAGTTTCAAAGTGGCTGAATAATTTGTATAAAGTCAAGCAGCTAGTCAGTGATGGTCGTAGAATTGGAATCCAGGCAGTATGACTCCAGAACCATTGGCCTTAAGCATAATACCATACTGCCTATGAATGCATAGTAAATGAGGGAAGGACAGAGGACATAAAGTTTATAACAACTTTTTTTTTTTTTAATCTAGAAGTGTTCTTTGCTGACTTTTTGACTCTCAGTTATGTTCTCAATTGGTGAGGGTTACTATATGTAAACACTATACTGTCAGGCCAAAGCAATAAACTATGAAAGCCAGGCAAACAAAGTATAAGCCAATGAACTACTACACACTACAGATGATGGGTTCCAAAGAAGTAGCCTGAGAGATCTGCGTGCTATCAGGGTCATTAGGGAGGGCTCTAAGAAGTCAAGACCTAAAACAAAGCAGAGTAAAAGAAAAGGGATAGAGTGAGAGAAGCAGCATTTTGTAGCTTAATAAGCACAGAACTTTTGTGGAATAGGTAGGGGTGGGGTGGGGGGTCATAAATAAGATGACTAGATGAACTGATGACTACAGATGAATAGACAAACACACATGTGGTTTGGAATATTTATATCCGTTGTAGA
>PVKE010052425.1:0-10342 GCA_004027555.1 Craseonycteris thonglongyai
TTCAGTGCATATTTATTTCTATTTTACTTTTTGACAGATAGAGAGAGAGACAGAGACAGAGACAGTTAGAGAACCGAACTGTGGGAACTCCCCAGTTCAGCACGTGGGTCCTGCCTGGGCCGGAGCCGGGATTCGATCCTCGGTCCTCATGGCCTCAAAGCGAGCGCTCAACCCGCTGAGCCGTCCCGGCTTTCCCTGCGATTCTTGTTCCAGTGCAGAAAAAGATTTTTCTTTACCCTTGAACGTGAAAATGTACCCTAAATGGGGAGAAATTACAGCAAAGGAAAACAAAAAAAGGAATAACCATTTTAAAATGGAAAGACAAGTGGGACATCTTACTTATTTAAAATTTATTAATAGAATGTAATTTTTTTTTTATTTTTTTTTTTTTTTTTAAATTTTATATCATCAGTTAACATACACTACCGTGGCCTGCACGAAAAGTATACTGTTGGTCACCGGTGACTGACGCGGTCCAAATGGAAAGTTCAGTGTCAGTCACCAGTGACTGACATGGGGCTTAACGTGTTAAAAGTGAAAAGGCCTAAGGTTTTGAGGAAATGAAGGGTCTATTTGTTTCAGGAATAAGGCATTTCTCTTAGAAAGGCCCAATTTTTGGTTTCTTATAAACCTAAAATATATTTGGGCATTGTTTTGCATACTCAGGGTAAAAAAGTTATATTATTTAAACTTGATATTCTTTATAAGCAAAACCTGTTTTTTACAGGGGAATTACCAGAACTAATCAACAAGTTTGACAAGTTTGGAGGATACAGTATACAAAATCAACCCTTATTTTTATGTAATAGAATGAAAAACCCAAAAATAAAATTAAGAAAATAATTGTATTTGTAATACATCAAAAATAACAAAATAGGAATAATTTTTAAAAAGAGCAAAACTCATGCACTGAAAACTATAAAACATTGTTATTAGAAATTAAAGAGCTAAATAAATGAAGAGACATTTTGTGTTTATGGATTGGAAATCTCAATATTGTCAAGATTGGTCCCTACAAAATCCTAGTGGACTTTTTTTGTTTTTTGGTAGAAATTGACACCCTGGTCCTAAATTTTACATGGAAATTCAAAATTCGGTCCTGATCCATACAACTCAGCAGTGAAAGTCCTGTGTTCTGAGTATTTGTATCCCTCCACCCCAAAATTCATATGTTAAAATCCTAATGTCCAGTGTGATGCTATTAGGAGGAGGGATCTTTGGGAGTACTTAGATCCTAAGGATGGAGCACTCATGAATGCGATTAATGCTTTTAATAAAAGAGACCCCACAGAGCTTCCTAGTCTTTTCCATCATGTGAGGACACAAGTAGTTGACCTGGAAGAGTGGTCTCACTAGAACCTGACCATGCTGCTACCCTGATCTTGGACTTCCAGTCTCCAAGAACTGAAAAATGGGGGAAACTGGGATGGCTCAGTGGGTTAAGCGCTCACTTTGCAGCCCTGGGGACTGAGGATCGAATCCTGGCCCTGGCCCTTGTGGACCCATATGCTGAGCTGGGGAGTGCCCCCAGTTCAGCTCTCACCAGGGCGAGACCCCAGCCCAGTTTCTGCCCTGTGCAGCCCCGCCCATCTGTGGAATGAAACTATGTGGAAAAACCAATGATGTGCAACTATGGAGACTGTTTTGGGCCCTCCCCCTTCTCTCTATCTCTGTCTCTATATATCTATCAAAAACAATAAAAATAAATTTTTAAAACTGTGAAAAATAAATTTTTTGTTGTTTGTAACCTACCCAGTCTGTGGATTATAGCAACCTGAACAGACTAAGAAAGGAATGAACTATTGATATGCACAACATAGAATAATCACAAAGTATTATGCTGAATGAAAAAAGCCAAGTCAAAACAATATGTCATATGATTACAGTTTCAGAAAATTCTAGAAGGTATCAGTGATTAGTAGTGAAAGACAATAGAAGTGGTTGTCTGCAGGAGGGGTCCAGTTGGAGGGAAGAATAACAATGGTACATAGGTAATTTTAGGGTTAAAGGATATGTTTATTATTTTGGATTGTGATAATGGTTTCATTGATATAGCTATTTTAACATATATGTTAAATATGTTCAGTTTATCATATGACAGTTATACCTTAGTAAAGCTGTTTTAAAAAATCTTTATTCATATTGTTTTGTTTAGGCATGTTTTTTTAACCCTTTACAAACTTTTCTACGTAGAGTTAATGAAAAAGGAAATGTGAATTGGTTTTATAGATTATTATTCTTTTTATCTTTAAACTTTGTCTTAACTATATGAGGGAACATAACTAATATTTTTCTTAATTTCATTTTTACTAAAGCAACATCAATATCCATGTTAAGATAATGCTGCCTCAGTGGTTTTCCAAATATGATTTGCCATAATAAACAGCCTTAATTTCCATGTGGGCTCCCACTGTTAAGTTTTGAACTAGTGTTTGCTTTTTTTAAAGAAGAAATAAATTATTATTTTAAAGATTTATTTTATTGTTTTTGACAGAGACAGAGACAGAGAGAGACATAGAGAAAGGGGAGAGCCTAGAGCAGTCTCCATAGTTGTATGTTATCAGTTTTCGACATGGTTTCATTCCACACAGGTGGATGGGGGCTGCCCAGGGCAGGAACCAGGCTGGGGCCTCCCACATGGGAGGCATACCCCCTCAAGTCACGGACTGAACTGGGGGCCTCCCACATGGGAGGCACACTCCCTGGAGCCAGCAGCCAAACTGGGGGTTGAGAATCAAACTGGGGGCCTCCTGCATGGGAAGCACACCCCAGTTCAGCATGTGGGTCCACATGGGCTGGGGTCAGGATTTGATCCTTGGTCCCTGGGCCTGCAAAGTTGCTGTACCCACTGAGCCGTCCAGGTTTCCCCAGTAAAGTATTTTTAATGTATCTACAGGCAACACCGACATTGCTTAGAAGATTTGGATTACAGCTTATCAAGTCAACTGTTTTATCAGCCAGTACTTCTCTTCGAGTATTAGCCCTTGGTGGTGAAGCATTTCCATCACTGACTGTTCTCAAAAGCTGGAGAGAAGTAGGCAATAGGACACAAATATTTAATGTTTATGGTATCACAGAGGTATCAAGTTGGGCGACTTTTTACAGGATTCCTGAGAAGATTCTTAACTCTACTTTGAAGTAAGGACTTTATGTACTAAATAGGATAGAGAGAAACTTTTTTCTAGTATCTTAACCCTAATAGTATTTTTGATAGGCACTGGGGTAATAATTTTATATAGAATATTCAGCTGGGATTCTGGAAACATTCGCATTATAACTGGTGCTGCACATCCTGCTAGAAATTTTTGTGACTAAATATCAATGAATTACAGATGCTAACTTTTCCATCTAACTTTCTTTTCTTGGCAGTCCTTGAATTATAACACAAACTTTTTGTTTATTTGATGCAGTGTTATTTAAAAACATTGACAAATACTCTATTGAAATGAAAAAATTTTAATTTGGTTTGGATTGTTGTGTTTTCATGTAGATGTGAATTTCCTGTACAACTGGGATTTCCACTGCTTGGAACAATAGTTGAAGTCAGAGATACTAATGGCTTCAAAATCCAAGAAGGCAATGGCCAAGTATTTTTAGGTTGTTTTATATTTATTGATTGGGAATAATGTTTTTTCAAGAAAAAAATCCTATGTGTTAATTTTATTCTTTCTCCAGTTTCTCTTATGTCCAATATTTTTTTTGGTGATAATTTTTAGTTTCATCTTCATAATCATGAAACATTTAAATAAGATACCATAATTATTTCAGATAACAATGTCTAATACTCTGAAGGAAGATATAAAAGTAATTTAGAAACTGTTACTTGGGCCTTTATATTTATAGCCAAAATTCTATATAATCAATATTCTAAGAATTTTTTAAAGCGCACTTATATTTTTAGAAATAAGGTTTTTTTAAATCTTTTTTCTTCTTTTACTTGAGGTTATTATAGCCCATTTTATCAGATAGCATTTTAAAGTGAGCCCCCTTATAAAAATTAAATACTTGAAATTCAATAACTGAACTTTTGGAGATATTCATGATTTGATGATTTTTTAATTTTATTGGTGTTTATATCTTGTGAAGGTGGTAGAAACAGAGTATGTTTTCTTGATGGCGAAATGACAGTACCACTTGGCACAATGCGAGCCACAGGAGACTTTGTGACTGTGAAAGATGGAGAGATATTTTTCTTGGGACGAAAGGACAGTCAGATCAAACGTCATGGCAAACGTCTTAACATTGAACTTGTGCAACAGGTAGAATTATTTAAATATTAAATATCTATTGCTTTATGTAGGTATTAGAGGTACCCACCAACAATTTTCTGTGTAAGAGTTTTCAGTATTATTTAAACCTAAGATTTTTGTATTAGTGATGAATTACAATACAAGATATGGATAATTCAGTGTGCCTGCCCCTTATTTCAAGCATGAAGAGATAATATTTTTTAAAAATTAGTGACAAAATGGATTTTGATAACTGAAAATTAATTGGTTTATTTTGCTGTAGGAGTATTATTTTTGAGATATGTGGAGAGCTGTGTGTATTGATAATAGTAATAGTAGCAAACAATTAAAAAAAATATCTAGTGTATTTCACAGTTTAATGTGACCATGTTGATTTCAGGCATGATAAATTTGAGCATTTAGGAAGTTTATTTTTAAGTGTCCTCATTGGCAAATAGGGATAATCTCTCTTACAGGTTGCTGAAGGACTTCAACAAGTGGAGTCTTGTGCAGTTACGTGGTATAATCAAGAAAAATTAATTCTGTTCATGGTGTCCAAAACTGAGTTAGTAAAGGATTACATCTTTAAAGAACTAGAGAAACATCTTCCAAGTCATGCAATTCCAGATGAGCTTGTGTTGATTGACTCTCTACCATTCACATCTCATGGTAAAATAATTTGAAGCAAATATGTTTCGTTGTCAAATGATACTAATTATATTCGTAAATAGTTTAAAGACCACATAAATCCTTATTATAAGTAATACTGGGACATACTGTGGTAGACCCCTCTTCCCTCTTTTAAATGCTTTGTATAATTATTAATAACTCATCTCCAGAAAATCCTGTGAGTAGGAAGCATTATTCCCATTTGCAGATATGGAAAGTAAAGTTTAAAGAGATTAAATAGTTTTCCCAAGAGTACATTGGTGGCTAGTTGTAGAGTTGAAATTCTATCTAGGATTGTTTGAGTTCAAAACATTTTATCTTAATTACCATATTATAATGCCTTCCAAATTTCATCTTTATTTAATATTTATTTCAAAATGTAGTAATTGCTCAGTTGATAGTACCATTTCTTTAACTCTTTAAATGAGGTAAATATTAGCTATTACTTTTTTTTTCATATCTATATATTACCCATTACATTCTTGGGACTTCTCTATTTAGAATTGATGATCTATGACAGATTATTCTACTCATATAGGATTTCTAACCTTTACACTGAAATATGTATGTATTCTTGTGAATAATGAAGATAGAAAGGATTTTAGCTGAAATGAAAAACTTTTCTTTTTATATTAAGGCAAAATTGATGTTTCTGAGTTAAACAAGATTTATTTAAATGACACAAACGTGAAGTCTGATTGTAAGCTCAATGGAAAAGAAGAACTTTGGGGAAAATTACAGCATTTGTGGAAGGTACAAGTGTGAGATACAAATTTGTTACAATAAAGGGGTCATTTAATACATTTAGGGAATTATAGCATCCTAATAAGTCTGGTAAAGTTTTCTAAGATGTTATTGCTGCCCAAGTGTTAAGTAGTATAGTTTCATTTATTCAGTTTGTGTTAAAATAAGGGTTAAGTTCTCTACTGTAAGATTAGATTAAGCTCCCCATAAATAAATTTATTGAAAGTGAGATAGTCATAAAAGGCACGAGTAGACAGAACCTATCTTGACATACAAGGGCTGTTTGGAAAAAATCCAGCTACTGTTAATATAATGAGAACAGTTACATGACTGGATACTTTCTGGACAGCTCTCATAACTTTCCTAAGAGGAACAGTAGAGTGTAGTAACATCCCTTGTCAGAGCTGAGAAAATAGCCAGATCTTGCTATATATATTATAATCTGTGGTATAAAGGCTTACATTATTGTTCCAGAAGAACTTTCAGCCACAACATGTATGTTTCTGCTTAAGGAATTTTATACACACACATACACACATGTATGTATGTATGTATGTATGTATGTATGTGTATATATGTGTATATATATATATGTATACGGTATATGTGTATATATTTTAAATTTTATTTTGAAATATTTGTATATATTTTTTTATTATAACCATAGGTTAGTACATTTTTTTCTTAGATGAAATGCTGAATTTTCTAAAGGATTCTGAAAAGAGGATGTAATTGTATAGTCTTTTCTGAAAATGAAGGATATCTAGATAAAAGTCTTATCCACTTCATTTTTAGATTGTTGGAAAATAATTTTGATTTATATGAAGCAAATAAAGGTAAATATTTCCATATTATGGAAATATCAGATATTAGTATCTTATGGATTTTATAATTAGTAAAACAAATGTTTTTATAATTCCATTCCATATTTTATGAGTAGGAAACTGCTGTAAAGGAAAGTATAATTTGCATTTTTAGATTGAGTTTGTGACAAAATTGGTAGCATAGTGATGGTGTCCTTTACTATAAAGAAACAATTTTAATAATTAAAATATAATTTAATTATTAAAAATTTTTATTTTGACTTATGTTCATATCATTAATGTAGGTACTATCATCTCTCTATATATTAACTATAGATGGTGAATTCTTTTGATTGTAGACTTTTTTTCACCATTTCTCTCTTCTCTCATCTGTAGTCTATTCTGAATCTCTCAGAAGATTCTTCAAAGGTTCCTGATGAATCACTCTTCTTAAATTGTGGTGGAGATTCCTTAAAGTCCCTACGGCTTCTCAGTGAGATTGAAAAACTTGTTGGCACATCAGTACCTGGGCTTCTGGAAATTATTCTTAGCAGTTCTATTTTAGAGATCTACAATCACATACTTCAAACGGTGTTTCCAGATGAAGATCTGACAACTCTTAACAAAAATTATGCCACAAAAAGAAAATTTAACGACATTAATCAAGAGGCAACCAGTGGAAAATCTTTATCTCGGACAGCTATCATGCCTTTAAATGTAGACAGTGAGATAAATGCTTTTATTGCACTGAGCAGAGGAAGTAGGATTTTGTCTCAGAATACTTCCAGGTTTTTAACTAATTTAGAACATTGCCCTTCATCCTATTCTTCTGATTTAATTTCACAGATTAATATTCAAAATGTGAAAAGCTTAAATCTTGCTCTTACTGGGAAGTCAAAAGATTCAGCCTGTACTGCAAAAGTTTATGAAGGTGGAACACCTGTGATAGGGGCTGAGAAAGTAGAGTTACGTGTGAGGTGGAGGTCAGACACAGGCAAATGTGTAGATGCTTCACCCCTGGTCGTAATACCAGCTGTTGATAAATCATCTGCAACTGTGTACATTGGCTCCCATTCTCATAGAATGATGGCAGTTGACCTTTACTCTGGGAAGGTGAAATGGGAACAGGTTTTGGGCGATCGAATTGAATCCTCAGCATGTGTATCTCAGTGTGGAAACTTTATTATAGTGGGTAAGTTTCCGAATTTGAGGTTTATAGAGTTAAAATTAATTATCATATGATAATGTACCATATGATTATGTTAATAGCACTAGATTAAATTTAAACCCTATGCATGGTGGATTTGGTTGCTGTCAAAGAGTAGTAGTTAATCATGTGCTAATTCTCACAGTGTGGGCCATGGGTCAGAGTCCCTGAATGTGAACCTACCTCTAAAGCTCTTACCAGCACTAATTTTTGACAAATTGCTGAACCTCTTAGAACTTAGTTTTCTCATGAGTATATACATGGCATAATGAAATGTTGCTGCATCACAAATTATCCCAAAACTTAATAGTTTAAAGCAGCAGTGTCTAATCTTTTAGCTTCCCTGGGCCACATTGAAAGAATTGTCTTGGGCCACACATAAAATACACTAAGATTAACTATAGTTGATGAGCTAGAAAAAAAAATTGCAAAAAAATCTTACAATTTTTTTAAAAGTGTTTTTATTATTAGAGAGAGACAGAGAGAAGGGGGAGGGCCCTGAGCAGTCTCCATAGTTGTACATCATTTGTTTTTTTGACATAGTTTTATTCCACACAGGTGGAAGTCAGGCTGCTTGGGCAGAACTGAACCAGGGACCTCCCTTGTGGGAGGGGAGAACCTTCACTGCCATCCTGGTACTTACCAGTTGTGCCACAGCTCAACATGTGGGTTTGCATGGGCTGGGACCCCGACCCTCACAGTTGCAAGGCAAGTGCTCAACCTGTTGAGTTGAGCTATCCCAGCATCCCTCATAATGTTTTAAGAAAGTTTATGAACTTGTGTTGAGCAGCATTCAAAGCCATGCTGAGCTGCTTGCCACCCATGGGTCGCTGGTTGAACAAGCTTGGTTTAGAGTAGCAAATGTTTATTATCTCATAGTTTTTGTGTGCCAGGAATTTACAAGCAGCTTACTTGAAAATTCTGTCTCAGGGCTTCTTATATGGCTGCAGTATCTGAAGGCTTGACCTGGCTGGAGAATCTGCTTCCAAGGTTGCTCGCTCATACTGTTGCTAGCAGGAGGCTTCATTTCAGTTCTTTGTTGGTTTTTACAGGAAGCATTAGTTTCTTGCCACATGGGCCTTTCCCTAGACTGTTTGCATGCCTTCACAACATGGCTAACTTCCCTCAGAGTGAGTGACGAGAGAAAGTTGCAGTTCTTCTATTCCGTAGCCTTTAAGTTGAATACTATCATTTTTGCTATATTCTGGTTCTTAGGATCATGTCATTACGTCTGGCCCATACTCAAGGCAGGGGTGGGATAAGAAGAGTATCAAGTAATTTGAGGACTTATTTTAAAACCACCATAGTCATCATAGAGCTTTTGAGAGGATTAAATGAGATAATTGCTTATGAATTAGTACATTGCTAGGCATAGACTAAGGCGGGGGTGGCGAACCTATGGCACGCGTGCCCAAAGTGGCACGCGGAGCTGTGAATACCATTTAAAAAATTATTGTTTATGCTCTTATAGACATAAAAATAATCGATACCTCTATCTCACTCGATGGGTTGGCACGCGAGTCGAGTGAGTATACTCTTATTTCATAAACTTTGGCACTCAATCGCCAAAAGGTTCGCCACCCCTGGACTAAGGGCTTGTTAATAGTTACATAAGGTGACTTACTTCACTGGGAATATGCAGGTCCAGTTGTAATGCCTCTCCTTTTACTCCCCAACTACATTAGGTTTCATTGTATATGGTCATGGAATCTGTTCAACACAGCTTTTCAGACTAATGTGTTAGGAATATATTAACATCTCCCTACTTGTTCTATCCTAGCTAGGATCTACTTGAATCAGCATTTGATCCTTCCCCTTTGCACACCTACATTTTGCAAACTTTCAGTTCTACATGTGAATTATCTAGCATAAGAAATCCCCATTCATGAAAGTCAGCTCATTGAAGTTTGCATCCCAAGTGTCTAGACTCAAATTTTGTGGCACATGGTGGTCACTTAGTACTTTAAACATTTTTAAAATTAAGATATAATTTATATACAGTAAAACTCACCCTTTTTAGTATATAGTTCTATGTTCTGACACATGTATGCTTTCATGTAATAACTACCACATTCAAGAGTACATTGCTCAAAAAAAAATCCCATAACACTTTGTAGTCCTATTTCTGCTTACTCTTACTGCCTGGCAACCACTGATCTGTTTTTTTTCCCCCCAAAAAAGTCATATAAATAACATTATACAGTAGTATATAGCCTTTTAGTCTGTCTTCTCTTTGTGAGCATGTGTGTGAGCTTCATGTATATTATTACATGTATCAGTAGTTTCTTTTTGATGAGTATTTGATTGTGTGGATATACCACAGTTTGTTTATCTATTCACATTTGTGTTATTTCCAGTTTTTAGTAATTATGAATAACTGCAATAAGTATTTGTGAACAGGATTTTGTGTGAATATAAGTTTTTATTTCACTTGGGTCAGTATCTAGGAGCGGGAGGTAGTATGATAAGTGTAGGTTAATTTATAAGAAACAGCCAGGGAAAGCCGGGACGGCTCAGCGGGTTGAGCGCTCGCTTTGAGGCCACGAGGACCGAGGATCGAATCCCGGCTCCGGCCCAGGCAGGACCCACATGCTGAACTGGGGAGTTCCCACAGTTCGGTTCTCTAACTGTCTCTGTCTCTGTCTCTCTCTCTATCTGTCAAAAAGTAAAATAGAAATAACTATGCACTG
>PVKE010052426.1:0-10342 GCA_004027555.1 Craseonycteris thonglongyai
AGAGGGCGTGGTCAGAGGGGTCGGGGCGGGAGCCAGACTGGATGGGCGGGGCCATGGGGCGGGGGCCAGTGATAGAGGGCGTGGTCTGTTCGGGGCCAGGGTAGAGGGCGTGGTCCGAGCGGGGCGGGGCCAGAGCGGGGACGGGGTCAGAGGACCTCAGGCCGGGGAGGGCACAGCCCCGTGGGGCTGTGGAGAGCCAGGAAGCCAGGATCCCCCGGGTCCCACTCCCTTGTGGGGCCCACGTGTGGGTCTCCCCTCACCCTCCCCACGCCTCCGTGCCCCATTTGCACCTCACTCGGTGAAATGGCGCGGGCAGTCAGGACCTCTGAGAGCTGGACAGCGCCCCACTGGGAAGGCTGGGCTAATTAAACTTCAATTCACTGTGCTGACCGCACGCTCCTGCCCCAGCAGCGGTCTGGGGCGTACCCACTCATTTGGCCCGTCTTACGAGCCGCGTGGCCAGCATTTCATTAGCGCCCGAGGAAGGGAGGAAGCTGCTCTCGTGTTCGGAGAGCAAACTGGGCAAAGCAGGGGAGACCCGAGCTCAGACCACAGGAAGGACTTCTCCAAACGCGTGGCCGGCCAGGAATCAAAATCGGGAACCCAGAGAGGAGAGGGATGGACTTGGGGGGTGGGGAGCAGGCTGGGAGGGCAGGGGTCAGCGGGAGGCCCCGCTCGGGCAGATGGAAGAATGGAGCCCCCTGGCTCGGAAGCCTTTCCTGTGAAGCGGAGAGGTCTCAGATGGCCAGGGCTCTCCTGGGACTCGTGCCGGGTGAGGGTCTCCGGCATGGGGAGCAGAGGGCAGGCCCACACCTGCCGCCTTCACGCATCCTGGGAGGCGAATGACAATGGCAGTCTTGGGGGGCTTCAGCGAGGAGGGGGCCGCTAGACACCGGGGGTGGGTCTGAGCGCTCGTCAGCTCCAGGGGTGGGGTGTCCAGCCCATTCCAGAACGCCACGGAGCACACAGGCCCGGACGCCTGCGGCACCCAGAGCTGGAACCTGCTGGACGTGGAGCTGCCCCTGAGCCGCAACCAGGAGCCAGGAGTGGCCCTCGCCCCCCTGAAGCCCTGGACACAGTACGCAGTGTTCGTGCGGGCCATCACGCTGACCACCGCTGAGGACAGCCCCCACCAAGGCGCCCAAAGCCCCATCATCTACCTCCGGACGCTGCCTGCAGGTAGGCCCGCGGAGCGGGGAGCCAGGGGCTGCGTGCTAGAATCCGGGAGGGGGCATTCGCCTGGGTCCTAGGCAGGCTGTGGGTGGCCAGGGCCGAGTTCCAGGGCAGGGAGATGGACAGGCGCCTATTCCAGGACACATGGGGGCTGGGCGCATGGCCAGTGTTGGAAGAAGGGCTGGGCGGCCCCTCGGCTGTACCCGGCTGCCCGTCCCCCCGCAGCGCCCACGGTGCCCCAGGACGTCCTCTCCACGTCCAACTCCTCCTCCCACCTGCTGGTGCGCTGGAAGCCACCGACGCAGCGCAACGGGAACATCACCTACTACCTGGTGCTGTGGCAGCGGCTGGCTGAGGACGGCGACCTCTACCTCAACGACTACTGCCACCGCGGTGCGCGCAGGGGGGAGGCGGGCCGCGGCGGGCGGGGCGCGCGCGCTGCCCCGCTAACCACTGCCCTCCCCGCCGCGCCGCCGCGCCAGGCCTGCGGCTGCCCACCAGCAACAACGACCCCCGCTTCCACCGCGAAGACGGGGAACTCGAGGCGGAGACGGAGCCCGGCTGCTGCCCTTGCCAGCACCCGCCTCCGGGGCAGGTCCTGCCGCCGCTGGAGGCGCAAGAGGCCTCGTTCCAGAAGAAGTTTGAGAACTTCCTGCACAACGCCATCACCATCCCCAAGTGCGGCTCGGCCCGGTGGGCGGGGCGGGCCCGGTGGGCGGGGCGGGCCCGGTGGGCGGGGCGGGCCCCGCGAGGGGGCGGGCCCGGTGGGCGGGGCCTGGTCGTGGGTGGGTTTGGAGGCGGTGCGCCGCCGCAGAGGGTCCTTTCCCGGAGGGCGTGACTGGGGGGGCCTCCCTGTTCTCCCTAGATCCCCTTGGAAGGTGACGTCCATCAAAAAGAGCCCTCCAAGGTGAGCGGGGGTGTGGCCAAGGCCGAGGGCGTGCCCAAGGCCGAGGGGTGTGGCCAAGGCCGAGGGCGTGACCGAGGCCAAGGGGTGTGGCCAAGGCCGAGGGCGTGGCCAGGGTCGAGGGGCGTGACCAATGCAGAGGGCGTGGCCAAGGCCGAGGGGGTGTAACCAAGGCCAAGGGGGTGTAACCAAGGCTGAGGGGCGTGGCCAAGGCCGAGGGGGTGTAACCAAGGCTGAGGGGCGTGGCCAAGGCCGAGGGGGTGTAACCAAGACCGAGGGGGTGTAACCAAGACCGAGGGGGTGTAACCAAGGCCAAGGGGGTGTAACCAAGGCTGAGGGGCGTGGCCAAGGCCGAGGGGATGTGGCCAAGACCGAGGGGGTGTAACCAAGGCTGAGGGGCGTGGCCAAGGCCGAGGGCGTGGCCAAAGCCGAGGGGTGCGGCCAAGGCCAATTGTGTGGCCAAGACCAAGGGCGTGGCCAAGGCCAAGGGGTGTAACCAAGGCCAAGGGGTGTGGCCAAGGCCGAGGGCGTGGCCAAGGATGAGGGGTGTGGCCGAAGGCGTGCCCAAGGCCAAGGGGTGTAACCAAGACCGGGGGGGTTTAACCAAGGCCGAGGGGGTGTAACCAAGGCTGAGGGGCGTGGCCAAGGTCGAGGGCCGTGGCCAAGGCCGAGGGCGTGGCCAAGGCCGAGGGCAAGGCTCTGACTCGCGCCCTCTCCAGGGACTCAGGCCGGCAGCGCCGCGCTGCAGGCGCCCCCCGACTTGGGGAGAACAGCTCGGATTTCGAGATCCAGGAGGACAAAGTGCCCCGAGAGCGCGCGGTGCTGAGTGGCCTGCGCCACTTCACGGAATACCGGATCGACATCCACGCCTGCAACCACGCGGCGCACACCGTGGGCTGCAGCGCCGCCACGTTCGTCTTTGCGCGCACCATGCCCCACAGTAAGTGCAGCGCCACGAACCCCAAGGGCCCCTCCACTCCACTCCGTGCTCCAGCTCGTGAGGCTGACCTGAGCCAACCCCCCGGGCCTGAGAAATGCGTGGCCGGGCCACTGTGTCGTGGTGCAAACATCACAGCGCGCATTACACGCACACCCCGGTGGGATAGCCCACTCCACACCCAGGCCACGCGGTCTGGCCCATGGCTCCTGGGCGACGCGCCTGTACCGCACGTCACTGCACAAAACAACGCGGGATTCAACCCAGGACAGGAGGAAAGACGGGTCCACGCGAGATGCGTCCCACGCACACTGTGCACAGCAAACTTGTTCCGTATAAGCAGAAAGACTGCGCGCTAAAATCATGATGCAAAAGGTCCAGGGTCGGACGTGCACAAACCCGTAACAGTGTCCATGGCCGAGCACACGTGCTGCGCGGTCGCGTCTCACGACAGCGCAGCAGGTCTGTTCCCACCCGCGTCACCGCCAACGCGGGAGCGGGCGTTGCACACCGGCGTTAGGACAGGCGTGCCGTCACCAGGCAACGGGAATTTCCCAGCCGCCTTAGGGTTTTCTGGGGCCACCGCCGTTCTGTGGCCCGTGGTTACCCCCGGCGCCCTGTGCACACGCGTGGCACGTGGGCGCTGCTTGTTTGTGGCCCCGGCTGCCTGGTGCCCTTTTGCGCAGGAGAGGCGGACGGCATCCCGGGGAAAGTGGCCTGGGAGGCGGCCAGCAAGAGCAGCGTCCTCCTGCGCTGGCTGGAGCCCTCGGACCCCAACGGACTCATCCTCAAGTACGAGATCAAGTACCGCCGCTTGGGAGAGGTAGGCACCCCAGAGCCGCCCCTCGCCTGGCCCGGATTTGGGCGTCCGTCCCCTCTCCCCCCGACAGCCGCTGTGTGTCGCCCTCAGGAGGCCACGGTGCTGTGCGTGTCCCGCCTTCGCTACGCCAAGGTCGGGGGCGTGCACCTGGCTCTGCTGTCCCCTGGGAACTACTCGGCTAGAGTGCGGGCCACCTCGCTGGCGGGGAACGGCTCCTGGACGGAGAGCGTGGCCTTCTACATCCCTGGCCCAGGTGCCCCCAGCCCCTGGCCCGCACCTGGCCTCCCAAACAGCCCCACGCGCGCGCCGGCCCCTGCACCCCAACTCCTCTCCCATGGTGGGAAGAGACGCGCCCTCTACCCTCTGACCCCGCCCCCTGCTGTCTGACCCCCCAGAGGAGGAAGATTCCGGGGGGCTGCACGTCCTCCTCACTGTCACCCCCGTGGGGCTCACGCTGCTGATCCTTCTTGCCGCCCTGGGTTTCTTCTACAGCAGGAAGAGGTGAGGACATGGCCCCCCAGCCCCCTGCTCCCCGGGGTGAGGTCCATGCGAGCAGATGGCGGGAAGGACTTCCTCAGAAGCAGCAGCTCAACCCTGGGGGCCACGTGGGGCAAGACACACCTTCCAGCTAGGGGGGCCAACTGGTCCCAGTTTGCCTGGGGCTTTCCTGACCTGGGCAGAGACAGTCCCGCGTCCTGGGAAACCCCTTGGTCGGGGCGCTCGGCCTGGGGACCAGTGACACTGTCCCTGCCACAGCGCGGGAGGCGCAGGAGGCCTCAGGATGGTCCTGGGATGGATGTTTGCTGTCAGATCCCCCCGCCGGGGCTGAATGCGGGAGGGAAACGGGGGCAGGACTTGGGTTCGCTGGGTTCTAAGGCCTCGCTGGGGAGGCAGGAGCCCCCAACTCCTGTCCTCCCGGATCCCAGCCTGTCCCAGTGAGGACGGAGATCAAGACCCTCTTGGCGAGGGCTCAGGGCTCCCCAGGGTCACCCCGATGGGGGGCCCAGTAACTTCCCTGCCCCTCCCGTTGCAGAAGCAGCACCCTGTACACCTCTGTGAACCCGGAATACTTCAGCGCCTCCGAGAGTAGGTCTGGAGGCGGGTGGACAAGGGGGAAGGGGCCGGGGGCAGACTCCCGGGGGGCCTTGTGGGACAGCCAGCCGCGGGACGCGAGCCCTTCAGAGGAGACGTGGGGGCCGGGGGGGGGCAGACAGCGGTGTCCCCGCGCTGACCCCGCCTCTGCTCAGTGTACGTCCCTGACGAGTGGGAGGTGCCGCGGGAGCAGATCTCCATCATCCGGGAACTGGGCCAGGGCTCCTTCGGGATGGTGTACGAAGGGCTGGCGCAGGGGCTGCAGCTGGGAGCCGAGCCCACGCCCGTGGCCCTGAAGACGGTGAACGAGCTGGCCAGCCCGCGAGAGCGTGTTGAGTTCCTCAAGGAAGCCTCTGTCATGAAGGCGTTCAAGTGCCACCATGTGGTAGGGTCGTAGCCAGGGTCAAGGGCACGTGGGGAGAGGGATGAGGTTGGGGCACCATCAAGGTCAGGGCCGGAACTGTGCTGAGGATCCTAACGGGGGGAAAGGTCGTGGTCGGGGTTAGCGCAATGCAGGGTCACGGTGGGTCATGGTCGAATCGGGGCTGGGGCTGAGATCGGTCGTGGTCGGGGGTCCAGGTCGTTATTAGGATCATGATTGGGATCAAGGTCAGAGCTGGACCAATAACAATAGGGATGCTAGTCAGATGTGATCAAGGTCATGGGTCAGGGTCACTGTCAGGTCAGAATTAGAGTCACAGGCATGGTTGGTGTCTGGGTCAGGGTCAGGGTCAGGGTCAGGGTGCAGTCACAGCAGGTCAAGGTTGTGGCCAGGTGGGTCACAGGGAGCTGGGTGGACCCGTAACCAGGCTCTTTGTCCGTCCCAGGTCTGTCTCCTGGGTGTGGTGTCGCAGGGCCAGCCAGCTCTGGTCATCATGGAGTTAATGACCCGTGGGGACCTCAAGAGCCATCTTCGATCTTTGCGGCCGGAGGCAGAGGTGGGGGCTGGGCAGACTTGTGGGTCAAGGGGTGGGGTCGTGGGGACACCCCCGGGCAGGCGTGCTGCCCGAGGCTCCTTCTCCACCAGCCCCCTCTCTGGGCTCTAGAACAACCCTGGGCTCCCGCGGCCGGCTCTGGGGGACATGATCCAGATGGCCGGAGAGATTGCAGATGGCATGGCTTATCTTGCCGCCAACAAGTTTGTGCACCGAGACCTGGCGGCCCGAAACTGCATGGTGTCCCAGGACTTCACGGTCAAGATTGGGGGTACAGAGGGTGCCCGGTGGGGGGCGGGCAGCCGAAGGAGTAGAGCGACCCCGCCTAAGCGAGGCATCAGGAGACGCAGGCCTGGACTACAGCTCCGTCTCAGATGGCCCCCCACCCCGTTCGGATGGGAGGGGTCTGAGCCAGGATCCAGGGAGGCTCTGGAGGAGGAGGTTGGGAGAGGTGCCCCTTGGGTAGGAGCTGCTGTGTGGGTCTGCGGCCCCACACCCCGTGCCCCTCTTTCTAGACTTCGGGATGACTCGAGACGTGTATGAGACAGACTATTACCGCAAGGGCGGGAAGGGGCTGCTGCCCGTGCGCTGGATGGCCCCCGAGTCCCTCAAAGACGGAATCTTCACCACACACTCGGATGTCTGGTGCGGCCTGGCTGGAGCAGAGGGCTCGGGACATGGAGGCGGGTGTGGGAAAGGCCTGGGTGTGCTCAGGCATGAAGGGTGCTAAGCTCAGCCATGAGGGTGCTAGGCTCGGTTATGAAGGGTGCTGAGCTTGGTCATGAAGAGTGTTGGACTGGGTTGTGAGGGTGCTGGACTGGGTCATGATGGTGCTGGGCTTGGTCATTTGGGTGCTGGGCTGGGTTTGTGAGAGTGCTGGGCTGGGTCATAGGGTGCTGGGCTTGGTCATTTGGGTGCTGGGCTGCGTTGTGAAAGGTGCTGAGCTGTGTTGTGAGAGTGCTGGGCTCAGTTATGAAGAGTGCTGGACTGGGTCACGAGGGTGCTGGTCTAGGTCATTTGGGTGCTGGGCTAGGTCATTTGGGTGCTGGGCTGGGTTGTGAAAGGTGCTGAGCTGGGTTGTGGAGTGCTGGGCTCAGTTGTGAGTGCTGGACTGGGTCATAGGGTGCTGGACTGGGTCGTGAGGGTGCTGGGCTTGGTCATTTGGGTGCTGGGCTGGGTCATGAGGGTGCTGGGCTCAGGCCCCTCGTGCCCTCCAGGTCCTTCGGCGTGGTGCTCTGGGAGATCGCGACCCTGGCTGAGCAGCCCTACCAGGGCCTGTCCAATGAGCAGGTGCTCAAGTTTGTCATGGACGGCGGAGTCCTGGAGGAGCTGGAGAGCTGTCCCCTTCAGCTGTGAGTCGCCAGCCCCGGCCCTTCCACACCCCTGCTCTGCCCCCTGACTCCCGGGGCCCCACGCCCCTGACTGGCCCCTGACGCACCCGCCAGGCAGGAGCTGATGGCCCGCTGCTGGCAGCAGAACCCGCGCCTCCGGCCGGCCTTCACCCACATCCTGGACAGCATCCGGGAGGGGCTGCCTGCCGCCTTCCGCCACTGCTCCTTCTACTACAGCCCAGAGTGCCGCGGGGCCCGGGCCTCCCTGCCGCCCCCCGACGCCGAGCCCGACCCCCCGCCAGCCCCAGAAGGGGGCTCCTCACACCTCAGCCCCCCAAACGGGGCTCCAGGGCACTGAGGGGCGCCCACTCCCTGGCCGAGTGGCCTCGCACGGGCAGAGAGGGAGGGGCCTGGCCTTCAGAGCTGTGACGTGTGCCCAGACGGGGCGGCAGGTGGCTGAGGCCCGGCGGGGAGCGGCAGGGCAGGGGGTCTGAACACCTCACCCCTGGAAGGCTTCTCAGCAATCGAGCGTCTCCCCATGAGGGCCCGGCACCGGGGTGGGGACCAGACCAGACAGGCCCCTCAGAGTGGGGGTCCCCGTGAGACCAGAGAGAGAGAGGCAGGGACCCTCCCTCAGTCCACAGCCTCCTGCGGACACCTGGAGCTGTGCCCACACCTGACGCCCGATTCGCATGCAGAACCGGCC
Organism: Craseonycteris thonglongyai; assembly: GCA_004027555.1. Taxonomy (NCBI): domain Eukaryota; kingdom Metazoa; phylum Chordata; class Mammalia; order Chiroptera; family Craseonycteridae; genus Craseonycteris; species Craseonycteris thonglongyai. The sequence goes on from PVKE010052426.1 coordinate 7,899, forward strand.
TCAACCCCTCTGTCCGTGTCTGCAATGCTGGGCATGGGGCGTCCCGGCCAGTGCGTTTCACCTGCTCCCCTCAAGCCGGGTGGAGTGGGAGCCCAGGCCCCCTGAGCAGCCTCCCAGCCGGGGCCTTGGGGTGCCCTCCCCGCCTCTCCTTTGCCACCCCAGGGCCCCCCATGCTTGGTGCTCGTCCTTCCTGTCCCCCAGGCCATCCCTGCTCCCGGTCTGGGCCCCTCGGGCTCCCTCGTGGCCTAGAGTTAGTGAGGTTTTAAGAGGCTGCCTCCCCGCAATAAACGCCCCGGTCGGTCTGTACCCGGCTCATCATCTCGCCATCTCTGGGGGGTTCACACGGGCTGCATCCTGCCCCCTCCCCGGGGACCCGCGGTGGTGACCCTGAGGTGGTGACACAGGATGGCGCGCTGCTGTCCAGCAGGGACGGGGTTGCCATGGCAGCGCGGCCGGGCCGCCGGGCAGGGAAGCCTGTGTTCGGGTCCGGTGCCCCCGGCTGTCCCAGCGCAGGGGCCCTGGGGGCGCGTCCAGGGCACACAGGGGACCCCACCCGGGCGCAGGGGCCCTGGGGGCGCGTCCAGGGCACACAGGGGACCCCACCCGGGCGCAGGGGCCCTGGGGGCGCGTCCAGGGCGCACAGGGGCCCCCACCAGGGCACAGGGCCGGTGCTACCAGGCCCTCGAGGGCGGAGAAAGCTGGGGACGGAGCTGCTCCCAGCGCCCTGGCCCCTCACCTTCTGCACCCAGATTCCGGGGCCACCGCGGGACGGGGTCAGGGTGGGCAGCGGCGACCACCGTGTCCCTCCCGCAGCGCAGCCCTGCCCGCCTGTCCCCGGTGGCTGAAGCCACAGCGGCCCCTGATGGCGGCTGGCGGAGCCACCGGGAGGAACCGGGTCTCAGGCGGGCCTCCAGCAGGTGGGAGCCGTGGGCACGAGGCCGCACCTGGCACGGGGGACACAGGCACCCCCACACCTGCACGGAGCCGGGGCGCAGCAGCAGGCCCAGCCCGCGGGCTCAGGAAGGGCTGGGCGTGGAAGGAAAGGGCTTCAGGACAAGGCTGGGCTCCCCCCGGGTCCAAGGTGTCAGACGGGGTGGTGGACACGCGGTGGCTGGCCCAGACCTTCCGGAGAAGGGTGCAGGAGGCTGGAAGACAGCCCCCATTGTCCCCTGCGCCCTAGAAAACAAGTGGACGTAACAGAGAGCAGGAGAGTGAGGGTTAGACTTCAGAAGGGACTTCCCAGCCATCCGGGGACCTTCTGTGGTGGGAAGAAGCGTCTCCTCGCTCAGAGCCAGCCGGGCGGACACGTCGGCTGCTGACCCGGGGAGGGGGTGGGGGACACCCACCCCAGAAGCAGAAAGGGAAGCGCAGTGACTGAAAGACCCCAGACACCCAGCTTCAGACGGAACTCCAGGAACAATGCCCCACAGCGGGCCAGGCAGGGGCGGGGGCAGAGAGGAGCCGGGTTAGCACGAAAGAGTCCCGTGTTCACCTCCCACCCCTGGGAACGGTCGCTGTGTCCCGACAAGTCCCCCACCTGGGCCAACGGGTCTCAGGTCCCAACCCCTCCGAGTTCAGGGCAACTGGGGCATCTTTGTGGGCGGGGAGGGGAGGCCGGGAGGGCTCGGCAGGCTGAGCGCTGGCCTTGCAAACCGCGAGGTCCAGGGATCAAGTCCCGGCCCCGACCTGTGCAACCCCATGTGCGGAACTGGGGCGCAACTCGTAGTCGCTGGGATGGAGGTGAAGGCTCTCGCCTCCCATGCGGGAGGCCCCCGATGCGCTTCCCGCCCTGTGTGGATGAAACCACGTCACATCTGATGATGTACAACGGCGGGGACGGCTCTGGGCCCTCCCCCTTCTCTCTCCCTCTCTCACCTTCTCTCAAAAAATAAAATAAAAACTAAAAAACGGCATAGAAGCCGGGAGGGCTCAGTGGGTTAGGCGCTCACTTTGCAGCCCCGGGGACCAGGGATCGAATCCCAGCCCCGGCCCGTGCGGAACCATATGCTGAGCTGGGAGCTCCCCCAGTTCAGTTCTCTCTCTGTCTCTGTATCTCTCTCTCTCTCTCTCTCTCTCTCTGTCAAAAACAATTTAAAAATAAATAAATAAATCACTAAAAAAAACCAAAAATTAAAAAAAAACGGCATAAATCGGAGAAAAGCAGAGAATTCTCGGAGATCCCTGGGTGGGCACCCCCAAAGCTATTCCTCCCGTCCTACTCGGAATGGAGCCTAATATCAGCCATTCCTTACGCTGAGTGTCAGCCACTCCTTACGCTGAGTGTCAGCCACTCCTTACGCTGAGTGTCAGCCACTCCTTACGCTGAGTGTCAGCCACTCCTTACGCTGAGTGTCAGCCACTCCTTACGCTGAGTGTCAGCCACTCCTTACGCTGAGTGTCAGCCACTCCTTACGCTGAGTGTCAGCCACTCCTTACGCTGAGTG
>PVKE010052427.1:0-10340 GCA_004027555.1 Craseonycteris thonglongyai
GTGATTAAAACAAAATGTATACAGATAATTCCTAAAATAAATAAATTATTTAAAATCTCATAATAATGATTATTTGTATTTAAATTTAAATATCCCATCATTGAGAATAATAATATACTGAGAATATTATTTTGCTACCTCACTTTTTCCTCTCTCCCAATTGAATTGGGGTAACATTTTTGGTGGGCTAAAATTATGGACAGGATGATGAGGATACAAAAGTTGTACCTAGAGAAATCTACCGGTAAGCTAATATTTCTAATGATTGTACAAGGTCTGACAGAAGTGACACCCTTTTTTTTATTAATTGATAAACTTTAGTAAGGGCATTACTTCTGATGGGCCCTGTATATCTTCTTCTATAGAACCAATCCAACTGCAAGCCCAAGTTCTACCCATGTAGGAGTTTTGCAGCCCAAGTTTCTGTCCTCAAGTGTAAACACTTCCAACCTCGTCTGCCCTGAGACTACAGTGCCTCCTCTGAGATACTTTATCACTGATTCAACTATTAACCACTTTGTGAGGTCTCTCTGTACTGGACAGTCTAGAATGCCAGCATTTTGCTGAAACATCATGTCATTCCACTCTCATTCTCACAGCTGTTGCTCTCTGTGGTGGTCTGTGAAGTCTTGTACTGAATGTACATAAGGGCCAAAGGAAAACCCCATACATCATGCCACCCCCAAATCAATTTAACACCATCCTCTTCACCACCCTGATCTACAAAGTGAAGTGGCTCCAAATTGTCATTCTTGTCATCACAGCTCATGGAGACCATATACTCTGCTTGACCCCCAACCCCCAACCTTGGCCCGACAGAAAGCCATGTGTTCCCCCAGAGAGCACAGGTCCATGCTGCCTGTGGCGCCTGATATTCAGCAGCACTGTATTTAGTCCAATCTTGTCATTTTTTAATGGCAAGATGGCAAATCTGACACCAATTACTCTTCAATGGCTGAAGATAGATTCCTTGTGTTTTCCAAATGGATTTTAACTTAAAGAAAAATTTTTTCTGCCTAACCTAGTTCATAAAGGCAGGATCTATGCTTATCTTTCTCAACAATTTGTCTCCAGAACCTAAACAAAAGTACTATATGTAGTACATTCTCTCTACATATTTATGAAATATGCTAAAATAATAAGATTAGAAGATCCTGGGAATATATGTACTCTAAATTAATATAATTCTGAAAAGCTTTTAAGTAAATAAAATATTTTCTTCTCTATTTTACATGAAAAGTAAGTAGAGTACAAGCAACAAGGAGTATTTAGCTAGGGTTTAAGACTCACAATGTAATCTCAGTCAGTAAATATCAAAGTGACCTAATTAGAGATAAATAATATATAAGCCTAGAAATTGGAACAATCAGCAGTCCAGACTATCAGAAATTATAAAGGAAAACACACATTAAGCATCTCATACCATGACTTTATTTGATTAAGTATTTTTAATTGAATATACAACATTCATTTTTCTGGACAAGTCAAATTCTAGGGATGCCTTACAATGAATTAATCATATGTGTAATACATAAATGTGAGATACTAAGAAAGAACAAAGGTTAACAAAGAAACCACTGATATTATCAATTTTTTTGTATTGGATAGGGTTCCCCAAACAAAAGCAATGGCATATTATATATAATGTGTGTGAATGTCTGTGTGTGTGTGTATGTGAATGTGTGTATAATGAGATTCAGTATAAGGAATATTGGCTCAAATAATTATGGAGGATAAGAAGTTCTGTGATAGGTAGGCTGCAAGTTGGAGGCCCAAGACGGTTAGCGATATAGTTAGAAGGCCTACGAGCCACTGGGCCTGTGCTATAGATTCCAGTCCAAGGTGAAGTCCTATGTACCAGGAGCCCTGAAAACAGAAGATTAATGTTCCAACTCAATCAGATATTTAGAGAATTCAACCAATCTCTGCCTTTTTGCCTTTGTGTTCTATTCAGGCTCTCCACAGATGGGATGATGACCAACCACATTGGGAAGGCCTATTTGCTTTACCCAGTCCATCAATTCAAATACTGACATCCAGACACACTATCACAGATATACCCAGAACTAATGTTTAAACCAGATATCTGAGCATTCTGTGCCCCAGTGAGGTTGATAACTAAAATTAGTTACCATATTATTTGTATTTCTTCACATGTTTCTTCAAGGAGTATTTTAACCAACCTGTTATGAGAACAGTCACCTATTTATCTGTTAATTTATTAATGAATACCTAAAAGATTAAATTGGTTGAACTTTTTTTTCAGATATCCATGTCTAGTGCAAAAGCAGGTAATCCATGATTCACCCACAACACTGTCACCTGGTGACAAATAACAGAATTAAAGATACTACAGACTGAAGAAAAGAGGTCAATCTCTTAGGAGTATTTTATGCAGGATGTCACTTCAGGATATTCAAGAAGTTTAGAGCATTCTGTAGCCATTGAATGATAGGAATTTAATTTTAAAGAACATTGTATGCTAGGGGAAAGTCCTAAAATTATGTTAGGGCCGGACTGAAGTAGATTTCTGAGACCATTTCCGTTCTGGTATGGAATGGACTATTCATTAGTACACCCAAAGAAAATATTATTGTACTGTATCCACAGATATGTAATAATATGAAATCAGAGGATTACTGAATAAAAGTTAGACTTGGATATCCACCAGCCAATTATTATAGTTGATTTTGAGCAACAGAAATTATTCTAAGATTAATTTGCTAATTTCCTAGTACAATGCCAAATTTAATTCAAAAGTAACATAATTTCTTGGTTGTTGACATAATGAACATATAGAATGTGTAAGAAAGAAATGTGGTATTTGGATTAGGTCATGCATTGGCTGAATCAGATTAAAAGACATTTGTTTGAAATGTCAGATTGGAAAATATATCATTCCATTATTTCATACATGCATAGATTTATACTTTTAAAACTGTTTTCATATCTAAATAATAGAAACAATATTTAAATTGGCTTCTCAACTTTAGACACTAAATATTTAAGTTTAGCACACAAAAAATTTGTTTATTAATATTATTTTAAAGTATTAAACAAACTATAACAATACATGCTATCTTTTCAGATTCAAATGGTTTTGCATATGTTATTTTTTACTTAAAATATTTTATTTCCATATAAATGGTTATCAGAAATATATTTTTTATGTAGATGAATATGTCCATTACCGCATGAAAATAAAGATTATGTACTTGTACGTACAATACTTGGTACAAGAAAATAGTTGAAAAAAATTTTCAGATGTGTGACTAACAGCCTAATTTATAAATATACATTTGCCACAAGATCTGTACATTGGGGAAGGGGATTTAATGTTTGTTTCAAAAGATATAATAACTTGAAATCAATTCAAAATATATAATTTTTTCCTAATTTCATTTCTTACACAATGTTCCCTCAATTTAAAAAAAACCTTTGGTTCAGTATTTTTTCCTCCTAATAACTGGCTGACTAAATAATGGAAGATCCTAAAACATTAAAAATTTGTAATCCAAATGCTACAACAGAACAACTGTCTGAGTGACAAGATGGGTTTATAGACAGATGAGTGCAGGTTAACTCTCCCAAATGTTACGAATATCACATATAGAGTAGAGCATGCAAACAACTTAAAAGGTGGAAAATTCAAATAAAGAGTTTGTCAACATGATACAAAATGAAAGAGAACTACTTCTCTTACATTTGCATGTTTACTTTGACAGAATGCTTAATGCCTTCAGATTTATAAAATCTGTGTATCTTTGTACTACTTTCTTTAATTCTTTTTGTGCTTTAATAAACCATAATGAAGTAGAATCAAGTCTGTAATGAAAATCAGTGTTGTTTACACTTATGATTGTACATTTCTTTTTACTAGAAAAAAAGTTTAATAACATAAAACACTATCGTATAAACTCTATCATGCATGCTCATATTTATTGATTGATGGCTCTTATCCATTCAATATCCCAAACGTTCAGTTGTGTTTTAACCTGTACTCATAACTTTACAAAGGAGTTTTAAGGGTATGGTCTTTACCTTCTAATGCAAAGCTTACAATGATTCATTACCCCCAAAATTAATTCTTTCCATAGTCATTTATCGTCATCAAGTTTCTATCATGTGGCAAGTTATTTCTGTCACGGCAATTGCTGCATCCTTTGCAGACTGACTTCTCAATGACAAGAAATGCATTTTTCTCAAGGTCACATTATCCCCCAGATATGTGAAACAGTGTCACTGTATCCAGTAGACATTTATGGTATACACAAAGAAATGATTTGGCTTAGTATAAAACATATTTATTAAGATGGATGGAAAAAAATGTCTGTATACTTAAAAATTATTTTTCATAGTATAGAAATCTAAGTCTCATTTATGGTGGAACCATAATGTACCCCCAAATGACAAGTTCATGTCTGTGAGGCAGGATTGTGGTGGAAACCATCCAGGCCTTGAGTACCCTGGCTGCAGTTCATTCTTCTTCAGTGACGCTGGCTGTAGTGTGTCAGCTCCAGAGGACAGCACTAATAGTGATCCTTTTTGGCTCCCTTACTCCCTATGACATATATCTTCTCTATCTATCCTAAAATGAAAATAATCTTCTGTTTCATGAGCCACCTTGTACGAGAAATGTGGTCAAAAGAAAGACTAATGGTAATAAATGCAAGCTCTTAAAGAAATATGGAACATAGGAGAGTCAGTGTGGAGAAAAAAACACTAACAATGATATAACTAGTTGTAGTTACTGAATATAATCAACAGAAAAAACATTAACTGAGAAACGTCATGACTATAGAACGATAAACAACCACTGTCCTTAAAGAGACATTTTAAACAAATATGAGACTATTTTATTTTGTTTAAAGTGGTCTAGTGCAGACCCATATGCTGAACTGGAGAGTTCCCCAGTTCAGTTCTCTCTCTGTCTCTCTCTCTGTCTCTCTGTCTCTCTGTCTCTCTGTCTGTCTCTCTCTCTCTCTCTCTCTCTCTCTCTCTCTCACTCTCTCTGTCCAAAAAAAAAAAAAAATCTTTAAATATCAAATACAACTAATGTGAAAGATTGGGGAAGCCGGAATGGCTCAGTGGGTTAAGTGCTCACTTTGCTGTGCCAGGGACCGAGGATTGAATCCTGGCGCTGGCCCATGCGGACCCACATGCTGAACTGGGGAGCTCCCCCAGTTCAGTTCTCTCTCTGTCTCTGTATCTCTCACTCTCTCTGTCAGGAAAAAAAATTAAAGTGGTCTAGCCAGCTTAGTTGATTAGAACATATTAAAAGCATAGGTCATGCACGTAGTTTTTACATGGGTAAGCTAGCTAAATTGGCTGAAGCTGTAAAGCTAATCAAGTATTTCTAAGTAAGATACTTCAAATATGACAGAAAGTTAACAGAAATAATAGGTCATCAATATCTATTTTAATTTTTTTTAATTTATTTATTAATTTTTTGATATAGGTTGAAGCCTTAACCCTAAATATGACTATATTTGGAAATAAGCTCTATAAGAAAGCAATAATAGTTCAATTTACTCATAAGGATGGGGCCTTAATCCAATAGTATGGTGACTTTATAAGAAAAAGATGAGAACCAGAGGCCTCTCTCTCCACATATGCGTGTTGATGACATAATAAGAAGGTGTCTGTCTGCAAGCCAGCAAGGGAGGCCTTCAACACTAAGCTGGATGACATCTTGATCTTAGATTTGCAACCTCCAGAATAGCGAGGAAATTAATATCTTGTATTTAAGCCTTCCAGTATGTGAAACTGTTTTGGCAGCCTAATTCATCTAATACAACTGTCCTATTTACTTTATTTGGTGTAACAATAAAGCAAAGCATTTAACTATTATTGTTTTCTGAATACTGAAGGCAAAGAAATTGTCAGGAAGTTTGAGTGAAGGGAGCAAGTGATGGATTTATGACTTAAAATCTATTCCTTTACATATAGAAAAGGTTTATGTTTATCAATTGGCCCAGTAAACAAAAAGCAAAAAACAAAAATAAAAATAAGAACACTATAAATAGAAAGCAGCCATATCTGGGTGGCTCAACAATAACATTGTCATACATGAGAGAAAAGTAAATTTTTTCCTAAAATTAGAGAAAAATAAAACTATCACAGGCAAAGTTATAATATAGTTATCTGTCAATATCTTAATTGGGAAAATAATAAAAATAGTATGAAATTATCACCATAAAAATGATATAGATCTGAATATTATTTATTTCAATAAATAAAATAAAAAGAAGAGCATGACTACATCTTTCTGAAACAATATGCTAAACATGATGCAACCATTTTGACCCACAAAAGCCTAAGGTATCAATTAAATTTCTTTAATGTTTGCACACTTCCCAAAAGGTGTTTCTATATTAATTCATAAATCCAAAAGATGTCTGTATCAGTGACAATGTCATCTGAGTTATCTTTTTAGAATATTTCATTTTACAGTTCTCTATATTTAGCTACTTACTGGGGAAATACTGTATTTTTAAAATTCATGTTGGCAACATTTATATCTAATTAACCTCCATATGCTTGAGTTATTCCTAAAACATTATATGGATATATATCCTTATAGGAAATACAATTTCTCATAACCACACCCCCATGAGTCCTATTTTTGAAGAAATCACTCAGAAAAGTAGAATAGTAGTTAGGATAGAAACTGTTTAAAGAGCACAGTGCTGTTACCATGGAAACTATAACCAACCTTTACCAGGCTCAATACAGAGTTTATATGGAAGCAATATAATTCTGTCACTGATATTTTTTCCAGTTTAATTTTCTTTAGAAATAAATAAAACCAGTATAGCATAAGTTAATGAGAAAAGATTACTCTTTGCATTAGCCTGCTGGGGCATGAGACACAAAAGCAGAAGTTATTTTACACATCACAACAACAATACAAGTAATATCTAACATTAATAGCCATCCCATATCTCTCTAACAGAACCCTTATTGCTTATATTTTGAAATTGTAAACTTAAAGTACAAAGTTAGTTTCAGTAGTAACAAAATATCATTCATGATATAGGAAAATTAGTCATTTTTCCTATCTAGTTTCATGTCTTAAATGAGATATAAAATAATGTTGAAAGCAGAAACATTTATTTTAAAAATACCATTTTCAATGCTATGTTTCTATCATCTGACATTAAGTAAAGCCCCACCATATTTCATAGTATGTAGGTGACAATTTGCAATAAAGCACTAATATAAAATAATGAATTCAAATATAATGTCCTAGAACATTTGAGAGACCTCATTTGTGAAGGAGAGGAGGCGAGCAGAAGTAAGAGAAGAGCAGACATAAATATTGTGAGCTATTATAAAAAAATGTTTAGTGCTAAGATACATTTATAATACAAGGTACAATGATTCTAAATAGCATTTTTTATCATCAATTAATTTCCTTTGATAGCCAAAATAGAATAAGTTAGGCAATGCTTCCATATTTTGCATATAATGTTTTATTTGGTTTTTTAATATAGTTTTTCCTCATCTGAATTTCAATTACATAATTCCATATAGCTTTTGATCAAAACTGTGAAAATGTATCCACCCATTTTCACACTGAGAAAGCTTGTTAATAGCATGCAAGTTCATGCAGTTAATCTGTTATGAACACTTGGGTATATGTTAAAAATTCTAAAAGAATAATTTATATTGGGCACAAAGTCTGTTTAAAAAAGAATATTTGGTAATCAAATTTAATTTACTCTTTCTGTGCTTATTTCTCAGGATGGCAATAGAATGAAAACCAGGCTACTGCATGGGTGTGCCATCTGCATTACAAAATCATATCTTGGCCAGAATTCAAACACAGAACTTTGAGTTTTATTCCCAGAAGCTTTCTGGCACATCATAATGATAGGTGGATTTCACTTATGTGGGCATTTGAAGGGAAAGGTCTTCCTTTAGTAGTAGTGATAGATTGTAAATTATGAATGCAGATTAGATTTTCTCACTGAGCAAGTTAATGTTCTACCCCATTATTTACCTATAGCAGCCAATATGTATTTTTTTATAAATCATATACAAATTTGAAATAATTTCTGTCCTCCCTCCTCAGCTGTAAGTTCCCTGAAAAGACCAGGGGTCACTTTAGCATAGAGTAGACATTCAATAATTATGTGCAGATGGAATGCATATGACCAAATCATGGGACAAAATTATTCCCTGGATGGACCCATATCTGTTTATTTTTGCATCCCATGTATTTACTGTTAAGCGTATACTAGGCATTTAATTCACCTATGCTTATTGATGGACAAAGGAGTTTTATGTGTCATCCTGACAGCAATTTTCACCTTAGAAAGAGCTAATTCTGCAGCATCACACACTTATTTTTACTGCTATTTCTTGTAGTTCTTTAAAAATAAACATCAAGAATATTAAATTAATGCCAGTACCATATATAATTTTAAAAAATATAAATGATCTAAGTAGCAAAAATTCTTTGTATAAATCTTGTTACTTCATAATTATAAGAAAACCATTTAATCTCTTTGTTCACATCTGCATTTCCATACTTCACATATAATAAGTATAGTATGTTCTTATTAAGCCCAATTAAACTCATAAGCAAGGATGCCAGAATGGCTTAGTGGGTTGAGTGCTTGCCTTGCGGCCCCGGGGGTCTGGGGATTGGGTTCTGGCCCATGCCCACACAAATCCATATGCTGAACTGGGATGTGGCCCCAAGTTCCATTTTTATTTGGGCAAACTTCCCATGCAGGAGGCCTCTACCTGGTTCCTGCCCTGCGCAGCCCCCAGCCCATCTATGTGCAATAAAACCACATTGAAAACTAATGACATATTACTATGGAGACTGCTCTGGCTCCTGCCCAACTGTGTGGAATGAAACTATGTTGTGAATTGATGATGTGCGGGTGTGGAGACTGCTCTGGGCCCCCTTCTCTCTGATGCTCTCTGTCTCTGTCTCTCTCTCTGTCAAAACCAATAAAATAAATCTTAAAAAAAATTAAACTCCTAAGTGTATCATCCCTATTGAGCAGACTCATAAAAACTTATTTCAGAGTAAAAATTTTCTAGCTACAACATAGAATAACTTTAAAGTATTCTGCCAATTAAAAAAAATTCCCCAACTAAAAAAAAAAGGAATATTAAATTATATCTTATGTGAAAATAGTGTGAAGGAAAGGTAAGTAAAATTTAGATTTCAGAAATTATCCATATCCTAAGATATTTGCTTGATTTCAGGAAAAATGGAAGAGAAAGTGCATACCTAACTTGAAAGAAAAAGTAGTCAGTGAGCTGACATACAGGTATTTGTCTTTTAAATAACTGAAATTGGAATGTACAATAAATAAAGAGCTCTTTGGGCACAGATTATTAAAGTGCTTCAAAATTGCATAAGACCATGTAAAAGAAGATATAAATTTTATTACTCTATAGTGCCATATAATCGTCATAGGCTTTTGACTTATTTTTCCTCTGAAGCCTGTTGACATGTAATTGGACCCATTTTGTTTTTTAATAAAAACCGTTAATATCAGATTCTAGACATCATAAAGAGGATTTTTTGCACAAGTTACTCTTTGAAGTATTTGCTGAAATAGCACTTAAAAACTTAATTGGGAAATGATCTAATTCATAAAAAAACAAGCAAAGTCATAAAAGGCTACAAGAATAGCCTAAGGCAGGGGTTCCCAACCTTTTTATACCCTAGGGCACATTCTAAAATATCGGTAGGGCGGCAGGCACCAGTTATTTCTAAGGATATTTATTATTGAACAAGAATAAAAAATAATAAACAAAAATAATTTTTAAATAATAAATTTATTGTACAAATTATATACACACAAAGAAACATATATACAAAATGTAATACAAAGTAAATAAAAAACACATGTATAATAAAATCATTTAAAAAAACATAAAAGAAAACGTAAAAAAAAGCAATCTGTCAGTGTGATCTTTGGCATTGCATTTCATTGGCCAGTGCCTCGTGATTAGGAGAGTATGACCACAACCCTGTTAGCAAACAATTATTAAGATGCTCATCGGTAAGTCAAGATCTATATCGTGATTTTATTAAATTCATGTTTGAAAACAAAGATTCGCATAAATACTTTAACCCAAAAAACGATTTGATTTTATATGCCGCTTTTTAAAAAAATGGGAACCTTTCTTTGTCAACTATGTTCCATAAGTCCTCTGATATTAAGGATTTTAGCAAAATATCGTTCTTAAGGTTCAAAATTTCTAACTCTAGTTCTTCTGCTTTCCCCTGAACAAGGTCTGCAATACATGCAGCTAGTTCTATTACATTTATTTGGCAAGTAAAAGGATTGATACAGAAGGAGACAATT
>PVKE010052428.1:0-10345 GCA_004027555.1 Craseonycteris thonglongyai
ACTCACAGAAATAAAATAGAATAAAAGCTTTTCTTTTCACTGAGGTGTAGGAAAATAAGCGTAGAGGAAACAATGGGTGCAGCAGCCACAAGGTCCTGTGCTCTTGCTAAGGGTACACTGTAGGTCTAGCTCTGAATACTCTGCCAACAAACACTAGCAGGGAGACACAGTAACATTAATAATGTAGAAAAGAAAAAAAGAAACAAGCTGGTTCTCAGGGGAATAGTTAGCCCAGAATGGAAACCTGAGAGACATGTCCTTACAAAAGGGACCCAGGGTGATGCAAGAGCAACATTCCACACAGTGGGCTTTGTTTATTTGACTCCCTTGTGCTGGTCATTTTCATGGCACTGGGTTTTGTGAACACAAATGAGTAAAGAGAGTTCACCATGGGTGAAAACAGTCAGTCTACATTTTATGCTTTGATCAAGCCAGACTATCTAGAGAAATGGTGGTCTGAGGTACCTATCTTTCAGGCCACAATTCACAACAGTTCTCTAACTGCCCTCTGCCCTGGACACATTGTGGTCTATTCTCAGCACAGCAGCCAGAATGAGTCTGTTAAAAGGTAAAAATGCATCATGCCTCTCCTCTGCTTAAAATCCCCCAATATGCCCCATTTCACAAAGAGTCAAAGTCAAAGGCCTTCAAGGACCTAGAGCAAAGCCACCCTCATTTCCTTTTGGCCTCCTTCCCCTGTCTGTATTACTTTCCTTCTGATCTGTCTTCCTCATTGAGCCTTGACTGTGTAGGCGATATTCCTGCCTCAGGGCCTTTGCACATGCTGTTCTCTGTCTGGCACACACTTGCCCAGAGGGCCACATAATGCACCCCCTCACCTCCTTCAGGTGTTTACTCAATGCTGCTATCTCAGTGAGACCTTCCTTGATTACACTATTCAAAATCGCAACTCTCCCCTCAGTCTCTCCCTGCCCCCACCTTTATTTCTCTTGCTGGCCTTTCTTTTAGGGCACATTCAACATCTTTGTGTAGTTTGCTTTCTGTCTACTTATCTACAGAATGCATCAGCTCTATGAGGGGATGGACTCATGTCTCTTTTGTTTATGGCTATATAGTCATATACTTGAAATTAATGTCTGGCATAAGGTGGCTGCTCGATAAATACTTGCTTGAATTGAGTGAGGGAATCGGACTTGAGAAAGAATTAGATGGCAGAGAGCTAAAGGTTAGATATTCTGCATTCAGAACTTCGAGACTACACACTGCTTACTAAAGGGAAAAGCCAGGAGCTCTGAGGGTTCACCTGACAGAGGTCAGAACTGATGCTCTTAGGAAACAGAAAGCAGCCGGTCACTCCGCTGCCCCAGAGACAGCCCAGAAGAGTAGGGACAGAAACTCAGATTATAAAGGAGGTTAAGGAAAGAGACAGGTAGGATGGGCAATGCCCCAGTGACAAGTCAGTCACCTCCTCTGCTTTACAATACTCTGTTCTTATTAGTTAGTCCATATAATTAAAGATCTCTTGGGGGAGGCAGAAGGGGGAACTTTCTAGGGATACGGGAAATGGAGTTCTGAACAAAATGTGTGTGTACCAAAAAACATGAAGTGTGCCCCCTCCAAAGGTACCAGGTCCAGATGATTTTACAAGCGAGCTCCTTTCTAGTATCCAGAAATAGTAAACTTCCCTATAGTCTTTGATTCTATAGACAAGTAATAAAAATAAGACTTCTCTCCCTTTTTCTGTACTCAGTATTGATTTAAAAAGCTAGCATTAGCTGGACACAGGTAACCCATGCATTAAAAAAAAAAAGGCACGCTCATTTCACTGATGACACTAGCATATCATCAATGAGACGATATTAAATGGGTAACACGCAGGAGCTATAGTAGATATTGTGGAGCACAGCCCAGATCCCTTCCTTGGGGATCGTTATTTGTCCCCAACTCCTGATAGGTGGCCTCACCGAAGGTTCCACCCCTGCCAGAGGCAGACCCTAAGCCTGCTAGAGGTGAGGACAAAGGCCTGTCTCAATTTAGGCAAACTCTGAGGGCCCAGGCTGCAGCGCCCCCGTGGGGTGGGCCACTGATAGAGCTGCAACTCTCCACTCAGCCCAAGTTTCCTTCTCTCACAGATGGGAGCATTACAACCTGCCTTGGAGGCTGAGTACCAGGAGACCAAGTATTCTGCTAATATATGTGGGCACATTGGAGGTATTCCATAAATGGTCATGTCATCAAATGAAGCTGCAGAGTTAAAACAGCACAGAATCATATACAACCCTATAGAAAAGTCAACAAGACTGGCAGAAAGCCCAGGAACACATGCACACGTGCTCACATACAGTCTATCGTGTTATCGTTACATTATTGGTGAAATGACGATGTTGACAATGACGTAAATCTTTTTACTGACTGCTGACTGTTTTTAATGACACCCTGCAAGCCAAAACCTTTATTTATACGTATCTTGCTCAATCCACACAGCAGAAGAAAATAGCTAAGGATAAATAGGCTAGAGTGCCCAGCACACAGTTTGTAAGCCACAGAGCCAGGGTTCAGCCCACATTTGTCTAACCCCACGAAGCTCAGGCACAGAACCACTGTCCTGGCATGACTCTGCCGTCAATGTCTGTCATACCTCAAGCACTTGTAACTCAAGTAAGCACTTTCCACACTGTGATCACGTGTTAAACTCCCCTAACAATTAGCCTTTTCATCAGCATGCAGATGGTCTTCTGCCAACATCCCCACAGGATGTAGTTAGTATTGTGATAAAGGAGTAAGGGAGGCAGGGAGGGCAGAAGAGAGAGGGAAGGTAAGAGTTCCAACTGGGTAGGTTCCAATCCCTAATAGAAACTCATTGCTGTTTTATTTTGCTTTTCTATGTTAATAAATGAAGTTAGTTATTTTTTCATATAATCTTTAATCACTTTATTTTCTTCTTTAGCGTGTTTTAGTGGGCTTTGTCAGTTTACCTGAGTTCATCTAACCTTAATTTTGAGCTCTTGTATAATGAGGATATTATATATTATCTCCCACAGCTCATCATTCTTTCTTTAATTTTGTTCAAGTTTTTCTTCTAAGTCTAAAATTTTGCCTAAAATGGTTTTACTTTTTGAATTCTAAAGTTTATTATATGGTCAAATATATGTCTTTCCATTTTTGTTGTTGTTGTTGTTTACTATTCAAAAATGACCACCTCCAACATAAAAATAAATTTTTTTTAAATGCATCTACATTTCCTCTTTGTACTTTTAGGGCAGGGGTTCTGAACCTTGGCTGCATATTTAAATCACCTGGACAGTTTGAAGAATTACTGATACTTGGGTCACTTCCTCCTCCCTCATTCTGACTCAATGGGCCTGGGGAACCGCCAAGCAGACATTTTAAAGCTCTGAGGTGATTCTAATCAGCCATCAAGGCTGAAATGCATCACAGACTTTTTCTGTAAATGGTCAGACAGTACACATTTTAGGTTCTCTCACAACTACCCACTCTACTGTAACTATGTAAATGAATGGGCATGGGAGCATTACAGTAACATTTTAAGAAAATAAATAGACCATGGGGCCTCCTTTGCTACACTTGCTTTAGAGATCTGCTATTCAAATTCTATGTGCCCATGAACCATCCGGATTCCCTAACAGGGTCCAAACTCAGTGGGTCTGAGGTAGGGCCTGCAACTCCGCCTGTTTCTCCCCAGCTCCCCAATATGGTGAGCGCTAAAACACAAGGCAGCAGTTCCCAGACTTAGCTGCCACTGCAATCATTGCAATTACCTAGGATTTTAAGACACTACCGACGCCTCCCATCCCCAGATATTCTGACATAATTGGTCTGTGGTGCAACCAAGTTGTGGGATTTTTTATAGCTTCCTGTATGATTCCAATGTGCACCCAGACTGGGAACGCTGGTTGGTTTAGGTATCTTTTCTTTTGTTCTTTTAACGTCTAATTTGTTAACCCCTCTTCATGTATTTACCTGTTGTGGTTAAGAGTGTGCCAAAGGAACAACGTATTAACTTTTTCCCCCAAACAGTTAGCAAATTTCTCTGAGTAATCTAAAACTGGCTCTTTACTTTCATTAAATTCATTGTAAAGAACATACTAACTAACTGTAAGTTAGAATAAATCAGTTCTATAATGAGAGATTACTTATAATGTAGTGCAGTTGGCTTAAGATTTTAGGAAAAAAGTAGTCATAGAAGAAAGATGAGTTCTATTTTAGTGTTTGTAATTGATAAAAAAGTTACAAATCATGTCATGAAGGTAAACAATACCAATTAAGCAAATAAATAAAATAAGATCCAATAAAGGGAAAAAAAGTCACGCACAATTATATACTAATAAAACTTAAAAAACGTAGTGAGAGGAGACAACCTTCCAGAAAATGTAAACTTTGAAAGTTGACACAAAAAAGAAAACCATTATAGAATAATTGAAATATAAATTGAAAAATTTATTAATAGCTTCCCCTCAAAGACTTTGCACACATGTAATTTATTATTAAACTCTTTAAAATATTTTCATTTTATTGAAATGCCAAACCACCATAATAACGAAAAAATAATGAAAAGCTACTATACTTGTCTTATAAAAGAAACATAAATCTCACTCTCAAAAACACAAAAGTAAAATAATCTCCCTAAAATTAGTGATATTAAAATACCAACACATATAATTCAATATTGGAATAAAATAATGATCTACATCACGGGTGTCCAACCTTTTGGCTTCCCTGGGCCACGTTGGGAAAATAATTGTCTTGGACCACACATAAAATACATTAACACTAATGAAAGCTGATGAGCAAAAAAAAAAGTCACATAATGTTTTAAGGAAGTTTATGAATTTGTGTTGGGCTGCGTTCAAAGCCGTCCTGGGCCACATGCAGGCTGTGGGCCGTGGTTAAACAGCTTGATGTACAGCATTCTGGTTAAACGTAAACTGAACAGAATAGGTTATTTCTGCCTCCTCTCAAAAGCTCACTAAAGTAATGCAAGAAAGAAAGAAAGAGAGAGAGAGAGAGAGAGAGAGAGAGAGAGGAAGAAACAAAGAAAGGAAAGAAAGAAAGAAAGAAAGAAAGAAAGAAAGGAAGGAAGGAAGGAAGGAAGGAAAGAAAGGAAAGAAAGGAAGAAAGAAAGAAAGGAAGGTAGGAAGGAAGGAAGAAAGAAAGAGAAAAAGGAAGAAAGAAAGAAAGAAAGAAAGAAAGAGAAAAAGAAAGCGAAAGGAAGGAAGGAAGGAAGGAAGGAAGGAAGGAAGGAAGGAAGGAAGGAAGGAAGGAAGGAAGGAAGGAAGAGGGAGGGAGGGAGGGAATGAGTCCCACAAGGACAAAAAAAAAAAAAAGAGAGCGAGAGAATGGTACATACAGCACATAAGAGAAAACCACATGTTGGCAACTGAAAGGGGATATTCTGTTTGAAATTAACTTGGCAGAGCTAAGAAACCTAACTTCACGTTTGTAAAGCAGATATGGTATAAATATATACAAGGGCTGTCCAGAAAGTATCCAACTATGTAACCGTTCTCGTAATACTGACAATGGCTGGATTTTTTCCAGATAGCCCTCATATATTTTCCCATAGTAATTCCAACAGAATATGAGAAATGTCCTTGATCAATAAATATCACTGAGGAATTCCACAAAGACTAAGGGTTGGTGGGTGTGGTGGGGTAAGTAGATCCTTTTGAAGAAGAAAACAAATGCCCCAAAGATGAAATGAGGTGACTGGCACTGGAGAGTGGGAGGCTGAGACAATCACTGACAGATTGGAGTGCCAAACAGGATCACCCAGTCTACTGCAGGAGGTGTGGGCATTTCAGTTGATAAAGTAATATCCTGCCTGAGGTACCTCCTAGAAGAGGTTGTCTTCAAAGCTGTGAGAGCAGCTATTAGACCAGCATGCACTCGTGCACACTGCATCACACCCCAGACAAGCGAAGGCAGCAATCATATGTAGTCAACTAAGAGAAAAATCTCAAATTCAAAGAAGAGTGTAAAATCAAAAATCACCAAACATTTGAGGAAAGTCAAGCTTTCTTTGAAGGCGGGCACATATTCTATCAAATTGACACTTGAGGATACGACATTAACAAAGCAACAAGCTTAGAAAAAGTTTAACTGGAAAATAAAGTTTGCGAGAACATATGTCAACTCAAAAGCAACCAGATATCTTAATATTTAAGATTGAACATCAAAACTTTAAAAGACCAACTAAACAGAAGAATGGCTATAGCTACAAGCAAACTAGAGGGTTGGACTATCACACAGAGATCTCTTCACACAAAGGAAGACAGGAATGAAAAGTACAAAAGAAACATTAAGAGACATAGAAGAAAAATATAGAATTTTTGGCATTTGTGTAATTGAGTTTTCAGAAGCAGAAAATAAAGGCAATATAAAGATTCAAAATAACACAACAAAGTTCCCAGAACAAAAGGATAATCTCAATCTTCAGATTGGGAGGTCTGGTAAATTCGCAGCAAGTCAAAATTCAAAAGACCCACCTCTAGGTATAACATGGTGACAGTTACAGAACATCAGTGAGAAGATAGAGATACCTCAAAATATAAAAATAAAATTATTGTTATAATCCTCCTGACTGCACTGAAGGCTAGAAAACAGGAAGAACACCATAATGCTCAGGAAAAATGATTTTGAATCAAGAAATATATGAGGGCTGTCCAGAAAGTAATGTGAAAAATTGTGGCATTTATGGCTGGATTTTTCTGGATAGACCTCATATACTAAACCAGCTGAAAGAAAAATAAATCCAAAAGAAGTGAGATACAAAAAGCAAAGCAGAAAAAGAGTAAAAAGTAACTGATTAGTTTATATGTTAACTGAATACTATAACAAATAATGAATATTAACAATGATCTAAAGTTAAAAACTCCAGATGATACTACATGGAAGATGGAGGTATGAGAAGAGAAGACAGTGGGGGTATGAAAGGTGTGCTGAAGTTTTTATCTCACTTCAGGGAAAGATACTATTAATTATACACATTAACAGAAAAGTTTCAGTATGTGTATGAAAAACTTAAGAATATACTTGAAATTATAAATTCTAAATCTTAGGGGAAAATGAACAAAAGAAAACAATAAATAAACTAAAGGAAAAGAATTATGGAATATGAAACAAAAGAAAATTATATTAATTAGAAAATACTATTGCCACAGCAAAAAGAGCCCAAATATATAGTAATGCCAACAAAACTGAATGGGTTAAATTTATCTATTAAAAGACAATGACTTGGGGAGGCCAGGATGGCTCAGTAGATTAAGTGCTCGCTTTGTAGCTGGGGGTACTGAGAATCAAATCCTGGCCCTGGCCCGTGCAGGACCATGTGCTGAACTGGGGTGTGCTTCCCATGTGGGAGGCCCCCAGCCCAGTTCCTGCCCTCCGTGGCCTCCGCCCACCTGTGTGGAAGGAAACCATGTTGAAAACTGATGATGTGCAACTATGGAGACTGCTTTGGGCCATCCCCCTTCTCTCTCTCTCTGTCTCTGTCAAAAAAAATAAAATAAAATAAATCTTAAAAAGACAAAGACTCTCAGATAATATAAAAACAGCAATAACACACTTCAGATGCATGCTGTTTATAAGAGATACATTGGAAACAAAACACAAAAGGCTAAAAAATATCTACCAGACAAATGCTTAGCAAAAGAAAAGATGCAAACAAAGCAATAATCATATCAAATAAAGTATCAGTTACTATAAAAATTTATCAAAGAAATAAAGAGTAATACTTCAAATTGATAAAAAGAATAATCCACCAAAAATATGTAACAGTGAAAAAACTTTACACACCAAGAATGTACATTTGAGATATAAAACAAGATCTGACAAGAATTCATCAAACCAAAAAGTATTGACAATGCCACATCACAGTGGGAGACTCTAATGCTCATTTTCCAGAAACTAGACCAAAAAATAATAATAATAAATAAATAAATAAGCATACACACAGAATATTTGAATAACAGTTAAATCCTTAGGGTATATTTATAGATATGTATCTATCTAAATAGACAGAGAGATGGACGTATTCCTATATTACGCAGTAAAGTAGGAACACACATTCTTTAATAACCATTGACAGTCACAAAAACTGACCATGTATATTAGGCCACAGAGAAATTTCACCAAATTCCAAGATGCGGAAATCATATATGCCACATTTACCATAAAGCAATAGAATAAGAATATCACTAAAGGATAGGCCAAATAGAGCATATTATATAGAGAAGAATTTACTATATGATAAAGAAGTCATCACAGATCAAAAAGGAGAAGAGCATTATGCAATAATGAAGGAACAAATGGTTAACAATGAGGATCAATTTAAACAGTCAACCCATACCATAATTGAAATTAAATTGAGATGAATTAAAATTAAATATAAGTAATATATCATAGAAAAAAAGAAGAAAATGTAATTATATATTTATTATCCCTCTAGAGAGAATAATTTCTAACTCAGATGTGAAAAGAATCATAAAATCTTTTAAATATCAGATCGGCCACCATAAAAATATCAAAATTCTACATGTCAGAACAAGTATTGAGGATACTAACCTACTAGAAAAATGATTAAATCAAATATGATATGATTAGGATAAATTCTTTGTAATGTCAAAAGCATGTATTTAACATACTATGTCACTGGTTTATAAACAGGCAAAATCATAAACAGGCACATTATTAGTAGGAAATATAACCAGTAAACAAACATTAGAAATTATTATACTTGTTTGAAATAAAAGAAATGCAGTAAAAATATTACAGTAACATCATGTTTATTCTACTTAACTAGCAGTATATTTAAGTCCTGCTTAATGGACTTAACGGAGATGACTGCAATAAAATAGTGTTATAATTCAATCGTGAAATTGTAAATTGATACAGCATTTTCAGAAAGTAATTCTATATTATGAATCAAATTAATTCCATTTCTTGGAATATAACCTAAGAAAATATAACAAACTATGAAAAAAAATGCTCCAGGAGCAAATATGTTCATTGCAAAATTATTCATTAAACAAGAGAAATAGAAATCAGTTTAATATCTAAAAAGAGGTCTTAAATATGGTGTATCTTCTTATGGGATAGGATACAAGCTTGAAAAATAATGTAACAATAAGAAAATGCTTACGATATAATGTTACCTTCAGGAAGTAAGATGTAGAAAGTAGAATGGTGGTTATCAGAGGCTGAGGAATGGGATAAAGAGGAACAATGTAATGGATACAGAGTTTCAGATTTGCGAAATGAAAATGTTCTGAAGATTTGTTTCACAACAAGTGTGAATATACCTAACAGTATTGAACTGTACACTTAAAAATGGTTAGGATAGAAAATTTTATGTGATGTGTGTTTTACCACAATAAATAAAAAATAGCAACCTGGAGGAAACATTGAAAAAAAAAGAAGTTGGATATAAAGTGCATGTTCTCTATGATAAAACTATGAAAAATAAAAAAAGAAGAGAAGCATAAAATGTTCAAAGTGGCTGTGGTACAGAGGCAGGACTTTTGGATTTCTTTCATTTTACTCTGTATATTAAAATTTCTATTTTTATGTGTACACTTTGGTTGTTGTTACTAAAGACTGAGTGTAAGGCTTCTGGCTCAGAGAGCCCTGTGCCCATGTCAAAGATTCAGTGACCTGAGGCCAGTGGCTCCAGGAGGACCCAAGCCACTGCTGTCTCCGGGGAGGGTCAAACGTGGCACCTGGGACCCGAATAATCAGGTTAGGGTCATCCTGACAACTAGCGCCATGGAATTTCAGCACTGGGCAACTAGACAGCTTAAGGGATTTGGGACCTCTTTCTCAGGTGGAAGTAGAAATGCCGTACTGACAGAGACTGACCTTTTCAAAACCTTCCCTCCATAATTGTTCAAGCTGTCTCCTGCCCCCATGTTATCCCAGTCCTGCTTCCTGTCTGACAGATACTAAACATCAGTTCATATTTGAATTGAGACTGCCACCTATTCGTTCACTCATTCATTCAGTCACTCACTCACCCATCCATCCACCCACCATCCATCCACCCATCTACCATCCATCCATCCATCCACCAATCATCCATCCAGCCACCCATTATCCATCATCCATTCATCCATCCATCCATCCATCCATCCATCCATCCATCCATCCATCATACATGTACCCATCATCCATCCATCTACCCATCATCCATCCATCCATCCATCCATCCATCACCCATCCATCCATCCATCCATCCATCCACCATCCATCCATCCATCCACCAATCATTCATCCAGCCACCCATTATCTATCATCCATTCATCCATCCATCCATCCATCCATCCATCCATCCATCATACATGTACCCATCATCCATCCATCTACCCAT
>PVKE010052429.1:0-10335 GCA_004027555.1 Craseonycteris thonglongyai
AACAAGCGTTTTCTGCAAGTTCTTCATGTAATTTTCTTTCCAGATGATGCCATCATTGTTAATGTTCTCTTTTGGATTTCTTGTTTCTCGGTCAAGTTCATGGCATTGCCATTTGTGAAGAGACCTTCCATTTATCGTATCAATGTACGGTATATTACGGTATGTTCGAAAAATGTCATTCATTAAAAATTTAATTAAACAAAGAACTGGTGTTGCCTCGGAAGTGGGGGGTAGTCTTATACAGCGAATATAGGCCTAAACCTATGTTTTAACTGTAAAATTAGGGGGTCGTCTTATATGCCTGGTCGTCTTATACGCCGGAAAGTACGGTACTATCTGAGTGCCATGACTCCTTAACTTCTCTTTGATTCAGTTACTTTACCAGTAGAACGATGCTATTGTGAGGATTGAATGAGTTCATGCTACTAAAGTGTTTAAAATGGTTCCTGATGCATAGTCAAGGGTCTGTAAGCGTAAAGTGTTGAGGGACTATTAGAACCTCTATGTCTTAAGAGGGGAGGGAACGGAACATTACCAGAACCTAGAGAGGGAAGTGTGTGGAGCAGGACTCTAAACAAGAGCCATGACTTAGGTAGAGGAAGCAAGTAAGGGAAATCTGGCACGGAGCGGGCCAGAGGATAAATATCCCTACTTTGCTGTTCCCCCACCCTCCTATCCTTAAGTTAGCTGAACCCAATTGGAAGCTGGAGGAAAAGTTAGCTTACCAATGCAGATAAACTTCCCAAAGAACAGAGCATGATGAAGCAGATTGAGAGCACAGTGAAGAGGTGATGCAAAGAATCAAATAGAAAATATCTGGCACACTTTCTATCCCATTTACTCTCCCACTTAAATCACAGATTAAATCTGTATATATGCAGCTATAAATGGGTCTGTATATTTGCCCTTTTGCTGTTCATCTGATCTTCAAGCCCAGCATAATTTCTACCATTTCAATGAAATCTTCTCTGACTTTTTTTAGTCAATGTGTCCTGCAATGTGTTCTCATAAAAGTCCATTTAAATGACATAAATTTTATACTTTATTAAGAGCTGTGTACATATTTGAATTCTCTGATATATTATAAACCCTTTTACTGTAAGGGACATTTTATAATTGTTCTGTCTCCTCCTCCCCTGAAAAAATACACAAAGTCACCTATCACAGTGTCTTCTACCCAGAATCACATATTTCAGAGTTGGAAAATGTCCTACAGTCAGGTAATCCAACTATCTCATTTTATAGGTGAAGAAACTAGGTCTCAAATCAGGGTTGGTAAGAGTCCAATAAATGCTAGAAGTGAAAGTGAAGATTCAAACCAAAAAGTCAACAGATATTGTCAAGAGCGCTTTGAAAACAAGTGGGAAAAAAGTTAACTTCTGGAAATGCACCTATGGTGCATTTTCACCTGGATTATGGTCTATGATTTTGGTTTTTACTCAGGTCTTACTGCCCTTGTAAGAAGAATGAAATAAGCTAATGCACATAAAGTTTCTTAGCAGAGGACCTGGCACATGGTAAACTTAAATAAAAATGGGTATTTGCTCTAGGGGAATCGTGGTGAGATAACTTTCAAGAATTTAGGGAAGCTGGAATGGCTCAGTGGGTTAAGCGCTTGTTTTGCAGCCCCAGGGACCAAGGACCATATGCTGAATTGGGCTGTGCTTCCTATGCGGGAGAACCCCAGTTTGGTTCTTGCCCCCCCTCCCAGGTTCAGCCCCTGGCTTGAGGGGGCATGCCTCCCATGCAGGAGGCCCCCAGCTCCTGCCCTACATGGCCCTGCTCACCTGTGTGGAACGAAACCATGGAGAAGACTGATGATCTGTACCGATGGAGACTGCTCTGCCCGCCCCCCCTTGTCTCTCTGCCTCTGTCTCTGTCAAAAACAATAAAATAAATCTTAAAAAAAAGAATTTAGATCTAAGGGGATAAAATTTTCCTCTGATACTTTAAAATTAAATGCAAATAAACAACAGGACATTTACACAATGTAATATTATAATACATAGCTGTTACAATAATGACATACTTTTGTAGTTCTGGACATGGAAATATGTCTATAGAATATTGTTCAGTAAAGATGTAGGTTACAAAAAGATATGCAAAGTATGATGCTTTTTTAAAATTAAGGATGATCTGGAAGGATGTTTTCCAAAATGTTAACAGTGGTTTTAATTGGGTAGTGGGTCTTCAGTCAAGTTTATATTCTTGGGGAAGCCGGGATGGCTCAGTGGGTTAAGCACTAACTTTGCAGCCCTGGGGACCCAGGATCGAATCCCAGCCCCGGCCTGTGAGGACCCATATGCTGACCTGGGGAGTGCCCCCAGTATGGTTTTTACCAGCATGAGATCCTGGCCCAGTTCGTGTCCTGTGCAGCCTAGCGCCCACCTGTGGAATGAAAGAAACTATGTGGAAAAACCAATGATGTGCAACTATGAAGACTGCTCTGGACTCTCCCCCTTCTTTCTGTCTCTGTATCTCTCTGTATCTCTCTCTCTCTGTCAAAACCCCCCAAAACAACAACAAAAAAAAAAACCTTAAAAAAAACAATGTCAATTTTTCTTATAAAAGAAAAATTTACATTCTTTAAGCTGTTTTGGAATATTTAAATGTTTCATAACCATGTTGTATCGATTTTAAAAATCAGAAAATAAATGCTATTTGCATGTGGAAAACAAAAACCACTAATGGGTAAAGTCATCCTGAATAGAATGGCTTCTAGACCCATCTGACTAGACTATAAGATGGAAAGCATTAGCAGATATAAAGAAAGAATGTGTGAATGTGTCAGAGAGCAGGGAACTGGTCTGCTATTGAAGCTCTGAATGAAAGAGTCAGAGCTAGAAATTTAGGTTGTACCTACCCATATGGGCACTGTCCAAGCAAGAAAGGAAGATTCATGGCCAGTAGAGAGGTTTTTAAATATTTTTATTTATTTATTTTTGACAGAGAGAGAGAGAGAGAGAGAGAGAGAGAGAGAGAGAGAGAGAGAGAGAGAAAGAGAGAGAGAGAGATACAGAGACAGAGACACAGAGAGAACTGAACTGGGGGAGCTCCCAGTCAGCATATGGGTCCACACCAGCCGGGGCCGGGATTCAATTCCCGGTCCCTGACGCTGCAAAGTGAGCGCTTAACCCACTGAGCCATCCCGGCTTCCCCATAGTAGAGAGGTTTTATTGACAAGACCATTCTCATTATGCAGATACATTATCTCAGATATTCTTAGACTGATGGCATTAAATTGTAACAAAAGAGAAAGAGAAAAGCCAAATGCATCATGTTAAAAATAAGAAAGGGGGGAAAGCTGGGATGGCTCAGCAGGTTAAGCGCTCGCTTTGAAGCCCCGGGGACCGAGGATCGAATCCCAGCCCTGGTCCATGTGGACCCACATGCTGAACTGAGATGTGCCCCCAGTTCAGTTCTTGCCAGGACCTATGTGGGAGGCTCCCGGCCCAGTTCCTGCCCTGAGCAGCCCTGTGCCCACCTGTGGAGTGAAACTATATGGAAAACTAATGTCAACTATGGAGACTGCTCTGGGCTCTCCCCCTTCTCTCTGTCTCTCTCTGTCTCTGTTTCTCTCTGTCAAAAATCAATAAAATAAATCTTAAAAAAAAAAAAAAATAAGAAAGGGAATGTAACCAAAAATCTGGAAGAGATTTTTAAAAATTACATGAACATGTTATATAAAATTTTATTACAAAAAAAAATTTATTTTTTTAAGAATTTAGCCAAGAAGATAGTACTAGCAGACCAGGTAAAAAGCAGAGGTGAGAGATCCCAAATCACAAATCTTCTGTCACCAGAATTTCCCCAGAACCTCAGAATTCTCCTACTTCATGGTCAGATTTCCTAGATGTCTTTTTCTCTTCAGCAAGCCTGATGTTTTCTATCCTTAAAATTTCTTAAAGTTTAGTCTCCAGCTTATGTAAAACAAATTAATTACAGATAATCTTGAAAGTTCAAAGTCTTTAAAATATTTTTGCTTAGAATGGAATATTCAGACATAAGTTAAAGAGATAATAGTAGAAAGTGCTTTTGCTTTCCCATGTGTCAGGCAACTTTACATGTGAAATTTCTTCCTCACCACAGCACTATGAAATAGGCACTACTATTACCCCAATTTTTAGATGAGGAAACTGAGGCACAAAGATGTTCAGTGCATTGTACAGGTTCACACTGCTAAGAGAGGCAGAGTCAGAATTTGAACCCAGACTTTTTGAATCTAGAATGCACCCCTAGCCACTTTATCACATGGCTGCAAGAACACTGACCAAATATTTAAGGAAAATGTTCCTCCTTTTACACATGTCAAAAGAAGGTGGAAGAGCTTCGGGCTCAGTGAGTGAACGTAGTAGCTGGTTGGTGTTTGCTGAATCAAGGTGTTTGTGAGCATAACCGAGACACCACTGAAGGTAGCTGAATACCTCAAGAAAGGGGTATCTTTAAAGGAGGACTGCAGTCTTGTATTATGCAGGTGATGCCATCAGCTGATTACTGGGTTATTCCTCTTAACGTTACCTTATTTGTATCCACAAGCTAGTGGCAGCTGGACAAATGCATGTGTAAAATAATCTATGGATCAGAAATCATCATCAGGGGGAAGCTGGGATGGCTCAGCAGGTTAAGTAAGTGCTCACTTTCCAGCCCTGGGGACCAAGGATCAAATCCCAGTCGTGGCCTGTGCAGACCCATATGCTGAACTGGGGTGTGCTTTCCATGTGGGAGGCCCCTAGTTTGGTTCTCATCCCCCGGTTTGGCCCCTGGCTCAGTGGGACATGCCTCCCGTGCTGGAGGGCCCCCAGCCAGTTCCTGCCCTGCATGGCCCCCACCCACCTGTGTGGGCTGAAACCATGTCGAAAACTGATGAGGGGTTGAAGTCCTAACCCCCAGTACCTCAGAATGTGACTATCTTTGAAGGTGAGGACTTTAAAGATATAATTACGGTTAAATGAGTTAAAGCAGAATGGTCTTAACCCAATATGACTGGTGTCCTTATAAGAGATTAGAACACAGACAACACAGGATGACCATATGTGGGCATAACAAGAAGGTGACCATCCGCAAGTCAAGGAAAGTGGCCTCAGAAGAAACCAAACCTGCTGACACCCAATCATGGACTTCTCGCCTCTAGAATGTGAAAAAATAAACTTCTGTTGTTTGGGCCACCCAATCTGTGGTGTTTTGTAATGGCAGCCCCAGCAAACTAATACATTTCCAAAGGCCCTTTGTCCTGTAGAATCTGCTTCTTCAAACCTCTTAAGTCATCACAGGTGTAATCTTGCACTGCGTGGGCAGGATTCTTTATATATAAACCATTCTCTAACTATATAGTGAGCACAAAATGTTTTTGTTTTATTAATTTCACGGGCAAGAGCTCTCTGTTTGCATCCTACAAAATTCCGGATATTAAAAGCTGTTCTTTTATTTGCTGAATTGAGATAGATAATCAATTCTTCACTTAAGTCAGGAATATCCCACTGACCTGCTGACTATATTTCAATCTTTGAATATCACTAACAGTGTTAGAATGATTATTTTGATAGTATCACAAATTTATCAAGTGCTTTCTTCCGAAGTGAAACAGAAAAGAAAGATCTTATTATGGTAAATATTTTCTTGTATGATTCAAGAGAATATTGGGACTACTGGGGACATAACAATGCTTTGTTGGAGATTGCTGCTTTTGTTTAAGAGAGGATGGAAACCTTAGAAGAGCAGGTGCACTGATATCATAGTTCTTAGTGAGCTCTCCAAAGGTTTATACAGTCAAGTCTGATTCCATTTTTATAAATTATAGAATAAAGCACTTGTAGATAATACCAATGCTTTAAATAAGATGAAATAACAAGGAATTGGAAACCTATTCTGTCCACCTTTGTAAAAAATATTAGAATACATTGAGAAAACAGTAGTGAATATAAAATTTCTTGAGTATCCTTAGCAATGTATTACTAATATTCTTGGGGGAAAAAACTTGCCTAAATGCACTATTTGAGAAGAATATGGTTTAAATGTAAGAGAAGGAAAGAGAACTGAGTTGTATTATTCAGTTGCATTATTCATTTTGATGCTGATGAGACTGGAATAAAGCAGATAGCCTCTGCAAACCCAGGTCGCACATTGATACCTTTTAAATTGTCAAGAGATAACTAAGTAGCATCTCACCGCCACACTGTTCATTCGCAAAACAGCAGCTGTACTCACAGCTACCTGAAGTTGCATTCTCAGAAGGACATTCTGACCTCGATAGCATCTGACCTCTCCTTTGAGCCTTCTCTGCTAGCCCCTGTAGATCTCACCTCTTGCACTGCTTTCAGACATTCTCAGAAATAGGGTTGAGGTGAAGTCCAGCCATAGATCAATGTCCATGAATGGCGACCCTAAAATTCCTAATTTATATGCTATGGTGTGTGTTCTTTTGAGAGACATATGGAAATAGAGTAACTAGAAAGCACTGATAGAAAATAAAGCAACAGAAATCAGTTGGCTTGTTTCATGTGAGTGTACCCCCAAGCAGTGCATAAGGCAGCTGTGGAGGGCCTCAAAAGAAGCTTGGCTAAGCTTTCAAAAGAGAAGTTGATAAATTTATAAAACACATGCTTGTTTTTTATTCCCAAACTGGTTTCATATAGCGTAGATCAAGCTTCTACAACCAGCGGCCCAGGAAGGCTTTGAATGCAGCTCAACACAGATTTATACACTTTCTGAAAACATTATGAGAATTTTTTGTGATTTTTTCATCATCTATAATTAGTGTTAGTGTATTTTATGTGTTGCCCAAGACAATTCTTCTTCCAATGTGGCCCAAAAGGTTGGACACCCCTGGAGATAGATGTCTTTCCTGCCGTCTACTTGGAAGGCATAACAAACTATTCTGTGTAATCTGAGCTGAAAGATATAACAGATTGTACTTCCCTGGCTTCTTTCCTGGGCCTCGCTCTTTGCTAAAAGGTTTGCTGTGAACATAAGCAGAAAATAAGGTCTATTTCCTTGCACATAAAAGTTACGTTCCTGGGTAATCAAGTTTCCATCTTTTAGATCCTGCTAGCCTATAGATGACACATTACTTTCACAGTTCAAATGAGAAATAAAGTTCAGAGTTTGCAATGTGGCTTTGGTATTAATGTATACAGTATATGTCAAATATTTCACAATTTATGGATATGTGTCTAACTCTACTTACTCAAAGATTTCACCTCTTTTAAATTTATCACAACTACTCAGGACAGAAAATCAGAATGGTGCTTACTTTATACCACATGCCAAGCCCACTTTTTAAGAAATAACTTTTAGTTCAACTTGTATATGTAATCAGTCTTAGTACAGCCTTGTACTACATTATATTGTAGAATATGGCAGCAGAAATAAATTCAAACAACTCTTCAGTATCTCTTGTTGCCTCAGAGGGTTAGCAGATGATGCCACTTGCCATTTTAATTTGCTAGACAGTAGTGAGGGAAACCAGACTGTAATGTGGAACACATATTTCAAATTAAACTTTGCAGTGCTTGGTTGGCTGCTATTTCTCTGAGGCATTGCATTTTAGAGCTGTATTAGCACAAAATTTGAGTCAATTAATTCAGAGGCTGAACTGTAGATAAAACACGTTTTCTATGAGAAGCAAAGATGGTCCCAGAAGTTTGTTAGGCTTGTGAGTCCAAAACTCTTATACATTTTTTTTTTTTTTTTTTTTAGAAATCTGTGTTCAAAACTCTGTCTTTATCACTGAACTGAAACCCAGAACTTGTAATGAATTCAAAAGAAACAGGACATTTTTGGACAAATAACATGGGCTTTATATTTTTGTAAGTAGCATAGTATCTAAGTAAAAGAAATAATGCTTCTTCATTTTTAAATAGCCTTCTCCCTTCATTTTAAGAAAGCATACTTTCATTAGGGGTTCTGAAAAATATAGAAGAGTATGTAGTAGAAACAAATACAGGGTCCAGCAGAAGTAACCCTGTAACATCATACGGCTTGTTTTGTCACACATGAGATGGACAGCAATTTGAACATTTCACTTAAAAATGTCATATGGTGTGCCTGAGTGTGATATTGTTATGTTACAGAATTACATGCTTATGATTTGGTAATAAAAGATCTTGTATAGATTACCAGCTCATAAAAAGGGGGGTGTTACTTCGACCAGGGTGATATTTATGCTGGACTCTCTATGTGTAATGAGAGATACTAAACATTTTCAGAATCCTACAGAAGATATCAAGCCATAGAGTCAATAAGATCTAGACTCCAGGCAAGATAAATACAAAGAAAATCATGTCTAGGCACATGACAGAAGAACTACTAAAAAACCAAAGACAAAGAAGGAAATCTTAAAAGCATTCAGAAGGGAGAAATCACTTTCAAAGGAACCAAGAAGACTAACAGTTGGCTTTTATTTTTTAATTTATTTTTTAAAGATTTATTTTTATTGTTGTTTGACAGAGAGACAGACAGAGAGAGACAGAGAGAAGGGGGAGGGCCCAGAGCAGTCTCCATAGCTGATAGCATTAGTTTTCCATATAGTTTCACTCCCCAGGTGGGTGTGGGGCTGCACAGGGCAGGAACTGGGCCGGGAACCTCCCTCATAGGCCCCAGCAAGAACTGAACTGGGGGCACACCCCAGTTCAGCATATGGGTCTGCATGGGCCAGGCCCGGGATTCGATCCTTGATCCCCAGGGCTGCAAAGCGAGCGCTCAACCGGCTGAGTCATCCCAGCTTCTCCACAGTTGGCTTTTAATTAGAAACCCTGAAAGCCAAGAGGCTTTGGAATGACAACTTTAAAGTCCTATTCAGAAGAACCTCCATGTGTCAGTCTCTATATCTTTCTTTTCCTTTCTTATTTCAATGCCATAAAAATTCGTCATTTTAAAGTGTACAATTCATTGTTTTATTCTTTTTTAGTATGGTTACAAGGTTATACAACCATTGCCACTAATTCTAGAACACTTTTATCGCCCCCAAAGAAACCCTCAATCATTTCCCATTCTCTCCTTCTCACAATCCCTGGAAACCACTAATTTAATTTTGGTCTCTGTGGATTTGCCTATTCTGGACATTTTATATAAAAAGGGTCACACAATATGTGGCCTTTTGTGTTAGTCTTCTTTGACTTAGTGTAATGCTTTTAAGGTTCACCTATGTTGCAACATGTATTAGTACTACTTGATTGCTTTTTATAGCTGAATAATCTTCTATTATATAAACATAATCCATTTAAAAATTTTCATTCATCAATTGATAGACATTTCTATTTTAAAAAAAATAAATGTATGTGGTTATTTCTGGGTTTTCTATTTTATCCCATTGATTTATGTCTGTCTGTAGTCAGTATCACATAGTTCTTTATTTTCTTGAAAGCACTTATGTACCCCCGAGATTTTAAAATTTGATTCTTGTTAAACTTTCAAGAATATAAACAATATGTTGTCTGTTATTCACTTATATATCCTGAGAACCTAGAATAGTGCTTAGGATAGATGGTAGATGCTCAACGATACTTGATACAGTTGTATTTAGATTTTTTCTTCCATTTTTTATAATTTGTAGAAAAAGAATTTTAGAAACACAGAGGTTTTCTAAATATTGAATTTTATTTATGCCACCTATTCTTTGGCTAATTTTATAATCTTCAATATTTTGCTTTTGCTCTTTAATTCATCATTTTAAAATTTATTTTTTCCAAACTGCTACCTAATTTTCTTAAGGTTATTTATTAAATCATTCTTCCATTTTATATTGATTTGTAATACTTTCACCATATGTCATATGTGAGTAAATTCTCATGTAAGAGAGGGACAATGAGAAACTAATAGGGCAGGGGTTGAATTAGAATTTAAACTCAGACATTCCTATGCTTTCTAGATTATTTTGCTTTCTAGATTATTTTGTCCCATGCAACTATGTTATTATACTGCTATCATATATTGTTTTATATATGGTAGAATTAGTCTTCTTTTTTAATATATGATTTAATATATTATTTCTCTTCCATAATTTTGTAGTTACCCTTTCCTGTTTAAAGAAAAATCAAAATCATTTCAATAACAATGAAGCAATACCAACATATCTCACTGCTATTTTAATTGTAATTATAACTAACCTATATATTTACTTGAGAGAAACTATGTTGTTGTTTTTTTTGTTTTTGTTTTTCTTATTTATTTTTTTTATTGTTAAATTTAATGGGGTGACATTGGTTGGTAACAATCAGACAGTTTCCCAATGGACAACTCCACATCACATCACCCATGCATCGCATTATGTGCCCAGCTCCCAGAATCAGGTCCCCCTCCAACCCGATATATCTGGTGCCCACTCCCCCCTCCCCACAC
>PVKE010052430.1:0-10340 GCA_004027555.1 Craseonycteris thonglongyai
GGTTCTTGATTAAAAATTGGGTCTATCTCCCGCAGTTCCCTAGCTTGTCGTGCATTTTTCCCCCTAAATTGGGACTTTTTTAAAATGCCGCGGGACGCAGGACAAATTGTTAAAAATTGGGACTGTCCTGCCAAAAGCGGGACATCTGGTCACCTTAATTTATATACCTCTTTTGGTATCAAGCAGAAAGGGTAGAACAGTCATTTGTCTGTTCATACCAGCTTAAAAACTTCTGGTATTTACTACCTATGACAAGGGTGATAGTTACATTTTCCTTTGACTATAAGAGAGGCTTGGCCAGTTAAAGCTGTGGCTTCTTTCTTTCTAGTCCTGTGATTTCTCCAAGAGAAAGCACAGTGGAAGTTAGAAGATCGGGAAGTTTATGCTGTGAGACAGAGAGATTGAAGGAGCTGTCTGAAACAGCCTTTGACTCTGAGCCTGGGTTTCCTTGAAGGGTCCCTTTGGAAAGCTAGAAGTGCTATATATTTGACAAGAGGAAACCAATTTTAGTATCACTAAAGGTGTTTTTATTAAATTAGATTTAGGACTCCTAAGAAAAATTTGGGAGTAATATCCCAGAAATCCCTGACCCATCCTCAGCTCATTTTGCAACAAGCTTTCTCCTGGGGATGTTACCAGCAGCTCAGTTTTGGTGGTCCCGCCTTGCCTGATCTGCTGCCCTGACTCAGGGCTCTGACCTGGGTGCTTCCTGCCTACCTAGATACTAAGTAACAAAAGGACAGGCCTGTACCTCTCTCCAGATCAATGTTGCTTTTGACCTTCTACTCCTTTTATTCTGATTTTATTTTTGGTTAATGTCTTTACTGAGAACAGGGAGCCCTCAGCTGTTGCCAAGCAAGACCCTGTGAGTTTCTTAACGCTTAACTGACTCCGCCTGGGCTAAACCACACTGCTGGTCTCTGGCCTGCTTTTATTGGCTGATCTTGCATTGTCCTTAATCAAAATTTCTCTTCAAGGGGAAGCCAGGATGGCTCAGTGGGTTAAGCGCTCACTTTGCAGCCCCGGGGGCCGCGAATTGAATCCTGGCCCCGGCCTGTGTGGACCAATATGCTGAACTGGGGAATACCCCCAGTTCGGTTCTCATGGGGGTGAGACCCCAGCCCAGTTCCTGCCCTGTGCAGCCCCGTGCCCACCTGTGTAATGAAACTATGTGGAAAAACCAATGATGTGCAACTATGAAGACTATTCTGGGCCCTCCCTCTTCTCTCTGTCTCTGTCTCTCTCTCTCTGTCAAAAACAATAAAAATCTTTAAAACTTTTCTCTTCCAGTTTCCGTTTCAGTTAGATGTGTTGCTCTGCCTCTTCTTGGTAACTTTTATTGACCCTGGGATTTTAAGACCTACCGTAGTGGCGTTCTCTTTCAGTCTGTCTCATGGACAGTCCCCACACTCCAGTTTGTTTCTGAGAGCCTACCTCTCCATTAGAACTCCTAGATATTATTCAGTCAGAGTGATTCTTTGTGTTGGATTGCTTCATGATGAATCCCTGGTGGAGAAATTGATTATTCTATTGGATTTTCTCAACACTGAGAGGGTGAAGGGAGGGGATTATTCTAAGACGTTTGTGTCTTTTAGTAGCAGTCCTTGAATGACACCCTAGTACAGATATGTATGTGCAAGGTGAACCATTTGTCACATGCTATCTCAATAGGTCTACATGTGCCACCATAATTGTGTTCTAAGCAGTAGTATCAGCCACTGAAGGCACTGAAATGGATTTTAACTGAAGGCCACAGGCAAGCATTGCAGACACATGCCATTTGATATAGACCTTGTGCCTTACCAGATTCCCACTAATACCTACGTTCAACAATTTCAACTTGCTAGAAGTGTGTCCTGAATTGTACCTCCTGGTAATTCAATATCATTATAAGTAAATAGAGTTCCTTTGCTGGTGGCTTTTTGCTCTGACAGGGACAAATCATCCTTGATGAGAGACAGAAGATATTGAGTAGAGGTAAACTCTCAATTACACTTCTTACCCTAATCATGACAAGCAAGTAGGAACACCCAGTAAACGTGATTATTTTTCTAGGACTCAAGGCTTTAGCCTTTTAATAACTATGAATTCTGGGGCTGGTCTCTCAAATGTTTTAAGACATCAAAGGTATCCTTTTTAAAAGCAGACTTCCCATTTATTACTAAATAAAATTGCCCTCCAAAGAAAAATGCCTTGGGTAGATTTTCTGTTAGGCTCTACCAGCTAAAAAAAAAAGAAATATATTTTAGATACATTAAAAAAGATTGCAAAATTGCAAAGCAATAATACTTTACCATATTAATTAATTTTGAATTATAGCTGAACTCATATAAGTGCATATGACATTCATGGTAATGCCAAATTAATTCTTTATGATCAGTGCTATTGCAATCAATACTAAATGAATTCATAATGATAAGATACTTAAAATAAAGAGTTACCACAAAAAACAATAAAAAGACCATCATAATCTAAGCTATAGCACACTAATAAAGTATTAGTTCAATAAGCTAGTGCTATCTATGACAATCAATGACAGATATTTAATTTATTATGGCTTGCCCACATCTTGCTTTTCCTGTAAGGGCTGTGTAAAAGAATACTTCTTTGATTCTACTGTAAATTGTATAGAGAGGAAGACATACAATAGTCTTATTATTAAATAATTTTGTTGTAACATTTACTTTACATGACACCTCTCTGTCAAAGAACTCAAAGCATATTATACACAACAATTTACATTCCAAGTGTTCTTTTTGCTTGATTTGTTCCTCATAAGAGTCATGTAATCTTTTTTATTTATTTTCTTTTTGTTTTTTTAAAGAGGTTTTTATTTATTTTATTTTATTTTTTATTTTTGACAGAAAGAGAGAGATACAGAGACAGAGACAGAGAGAGAACTGAACTGTGGGAACTCCCCAGTTCAGCATGTGGGTCTGCCTGGGCCAAAGCCGGGGTTCGATCCTCGAGGATCTTGGGTCCTCGGGGCTTCAAAGCAAGCGCTTAACCTGCTGAGCCATCCCGGCTTTCCCTACATTTATTTTCTTAATCTTTTTCCTTCCTCCTTCTCTCCCTTTCTCCCTTTCCTTTGGTTTATTTAATCAATTGCTCTATTATATCTGCACTTCATTGTGAATCAAAAAATATATCAGTCATGAAGTTAAGAAACAACAGAGATTTTCCTCCCTCCTTTTCATCCTCCCTTCCTTCTTTCCCTCCCCCCTCCCTTTCTTCTACTATAGAAACTATTTTGAGCATGTTTGATATGCCCGGGATATTCCAGGTCTTGGAAACACAAACAGGAAAGAATGTAATTCTGATCTTCCAGTATAGATAGAGTTGTGAAAAGAGTATTTGGCTTGGTATCAGATTTGGGCCTAATGTTAGCTCTTTCACTTTATTTGCTATTTAATCTTGGGTACCATACAGAGACAAATTCCATACCAACTTCCTCTTTCTTAGGAATATGGAGTCTTGTATTTAAATAGGATTGTGTGACTAGTTTGGGCCAATGAATTATATGAAGAAAGTATGTGTGTCATTTCTGGGCTACATCAATGCAACACTCCTATGTAATTCTTCAGCTCTCTCTTTCCCAGCCTACAAGGTGGCCTCATGTTGAGGTAGTAGAGCCACAAAATAGAAACAACTTGGACTACTGAGACATTGCAAATAGAACAGCTACCATAGAGAGGTACCCAGTTTGTAAGCAATTTGTGTAATGGAGAAACGAATTGTGTTTATTTTGCTTTGTATTGCTTGTTTCTGTAGCATGAGCTTAACTTATCCTAACTAAAATAAGCCTCTGATCTCTCTGAACATCTGATTCTATACCACAAAACAGGGACACTATATTTCTTATCTACCTAATGAGAAAATCTAATAAGAAAGCTAACATATAAAACAAATTATTAGGGATGCTAGAATGCGTTCAGCAGGTTAAGTGCTCACCTTGCAGCCCCGGGGTCTGAGGATCAAGTCCCAGCCCCTGCTTGTGCAGACCCATATGCTGAACGGAGGGGAGATTTCCATGTGGGAGGCCCCCAGCTTGTTTCTCATTGGGGTGAGCTTCCCACATGGGATGCTTCCGGTTCAGCCCTCAGCTCGCGTGGCCATACCTCCCATGCCGGAGGCCCTCGGTCCAGTTTCCTACAGCCCCGTGCAGTCCCCTACCCACCTGTGTGGAATAAAACTATGTAAAAAACTGGTAACATGCAACTATGGAGACTGCTCTGGGCCGTCCCCATCCTCTCTATTTCTGTCTCTGTTTCTCTCAATGTCAAAAACAAAACAAAAAACACCACATAAATTAATAAAGTCAGATTTATGCAATGGTTGGCTTTTTCTACTCTGGATTACAGAATTATAACTTTAACAATTTCATAAGACTCACTTGGCACTGGTATCTTCTTCCTATCACAATACCAGGAGATGTTGTTTAACAAAGATTTTACAGAAATGAAGTGATTTGTTGAAGACAATTAAAACTCACTCGCTGTAACGTGAGCTGTGTGTAAATTAGCACCAGAGTGTTTCCAGTTCTCTTCTGAAGGCTCTGATGATACCATTATACACTTCTATGGTCTGGAATTTTATGGGTAAATTCCATCATTGTTTGCCCCATGGTCTGCACCAAGATGTCCAATTTATCCATAAAAGTTTATATTGCTAAGATTGGATTTTGTTAGTGCACTTACTGAAACTATAGTCTGTATGTCACAAGACATTATAAATCTATTTTAATGGGAAGTTTTGCTTCCTTTCAATAGTATCTGTAAATTTTGGTTCTGATTTTGTTTTCTGCCCACCTACCCTGAGCACTGGGTCATGCTCAATCTGTTGGCTTTCTCCTCTCTAAGAGAGCCCAAATTCCATACATGTACAAACTAAAATTTTAAAGCTTTCTTGATGGAAAGGTTTCTTTTGTTTGAATTTAAAACTTTAAATGGAACCACTGCCCCACTTCCACTGTGCAATACCAGATACTATTAAAAATGGAATCTTGAATTTTTTTTCTGTTGAAATCACTACAATTTATTTATGGGTTTTATACAAATGCCAATTTAAATCATTATTATATTAAATTAGTATTATAGAATTTACCTAGGATGTGTGAATTTGAGCATTCATTCATTAATTAGATATTTATTGGGCACCTACTATATGCCAGGCACTATTCTAGGCACTGGGATGCAATAGTGAGGACAGTCATTTGTATCTCTGATGTCATTAAGCTTATGTTCAAGCAGTAGGAAACAAATGATAAACACTGCACACAGGATAACTTCAGATTACGATAAATGTGATGAATATTGAAGAGTCACTGAGCATAGAGTGGCTAGCTATTTTGCAATAGGTAGTCAGAAAACACTTCGAAGTGATTACATTTGGCTAGAACCGAATGGTGACAGCAGGACTGTTTCATCTATTAGGTACTATAGGTATGTAGCTCAGAGTTTTTCAAAGGCCCATGAAAGTATTTCAAGCCCCTCAAAATGTTATTGGCATTAATTTATAAAAAGAATACTGAAAAACTTTGAAAGTAAAAATATAAAATTAGAGGATGCCAGGATAGTTCAATAGGTTGAGCGCTTGCCTTGCAATTGCAAGGTTCAGGGATCGAATCCCAGACTGCACCTGTGCAATCCCATATGCTGAACTGCTGCACAGCTGGTAACCACTGGGATGGTGGTGAAGGTTCTCGCCTACCATGCAGGAGGTCCCCAGTTTGCTTCCTGCCCTGTGTGGCCCCACATCCACCTGGATGGAATGAGACCATGTCACAACTAAGGATGCACAACTGGAGACTGCACTGGATCCTCCCCACTTCTGTTTCTTTTTCTCTCTCTCATTCTTCCAAACAATAAAATAAACCTTAATATTATATATTATAGAATATATATATCTATATATTCAACAATGTTTATATAAATGCATACCAATGTTAATTATAACTAATCAACTGCCACACAACTGTTCTTGTTTTATTTAAATTCTATTTAACATGAGTATATTTTAATATATTTGATCTGATGAGCTTCAAACAACAAAAATCTGCTTGGATAAGGAGTGGGAGGACTTTGGGTAAGAATACTATAGGCAGAGAATGTCTCAAAACAAAAATGAGTTTATGTGATTAAAGAAGAGAAAAAAAATGTGACTAAAGAATAGTGAGTAGGCAATGAGGCTGGGATCAGATAATGTCTAGATTGTGTAAACTGTTACTCAGTATAAGAAAAATTGAAAAAGACGTTTCTCAACTCTCCCCTGCCCACCCCCACCCCCTACTTTTTTTGTGGTTCAGGTATGTGGGTGTGAACATGTCTCTGAGAATTTTATTTTATTTTTTCTCCAAAATGCATGTGCCTTTGAAAAGTTGTTTCAGCCAGTGGGGAAAGGATATTAGCCATTTTTGTATATACTTTGGCTGTTCCTCTACATAGATAATTGCTTTGATGCCTCCACTCATGTTCTTCGATGCAAACATTTTATAGTATTTCCTTGCCTTTCCCCTCATGGACCAAACAAGAACATGCTGTATACTAGCTAGCTTCAAGATAGCAGATTCTTGACTTTCAGACTGAAACCCCATTATATTTGGCTTGTTTTGTTTTATCTCACTTCAACCTGTCTCGTTCCCAGATATGAAGGGAGTTTCGGAGTCATGGGGATTCAGAAGAATTTAGACAGCCATTGAAATATAAGAGCCAATCACCTCTTCCTGTCTTATCGTGAGACCCATGAGTCAGTGTGGTTGTTCCAAGTGCTGTGTCATTCACACTTGTTTCATGATAATGTCCAGTTATAACTGGATAAGAAGAATATCTTACAATAATTGCTTTATCAGGTATGGCTCAAAGCATTTATTGGTGCCATTTGGAGGAGGAGGCAGAGGCCTGTTAGTGCTTTGCCTGCCAAGCCACAGACGATCTTTGCAGCTTTTTATCCCCTTCAATTGTTATTGAAAATAACTAGTCATAATGCCTTTGTAAGTCCTGCCTGCCTCAGCTATGTGTAAATCATGCTCCCAGACAGGGCCCCTTGGTCTAGAGGTCCCATTGTGGGAATGATTTAGGTAGAGGCAGATCATGAATAAAGAACACTCACCCTCTTCTTCAGAGGCA
The DNA here is from genome assembly GCA_004027555.1 of Craseonycteris thonglongyai. Classification (NCBI taxonomy): domain Eukaryota; kingdom Metazoa; phylum Chordata; class Mammalia; order Chiroptera; family Craseonycteridae; genus Craseonycteris; species Craseonycteris thonglongyai. The sequence continues at coordinate 7,125 of PVKE010052430.1, forward strand.
GGGAAGAGAGAGCCTGGAGAGCCCTTCCCAAACATCTCTTTTCAGCACCACTATTTGGCTAAGAGCTTTAATTTCATTAGACAAATGGGGGTTGGGTTTTTCCATGCATCTCAGCCTCCTTTTAATGTGTAAATTACATAGGAGTTGCCACTCATTACAATGATGATATGATTATTGGCCTCAAACAGACCACACTGCACAGGCTCCCAGTGATAGGCCAGCTAAGAAGGGGCATGTGTGGGAAAAATTGAACAGCATATGTTTTCTGATCACAAGTCCTCAAAAGAATTGAATTCACAAATGCAAGACTCCCACTTGATTTGTTCAGAGTGCGTCATGCAAAATTGATTTCTGGGTGGATGGGACATTATGGTAGGTAATAATGGGGGCATAGGGCTAGAGCAGCCCAGGGGCCAGAAGCCGTGGCAGGGGAAAGGTTTTTGAATCTGAAGGCAGAAGCCATAGGCTTGGCTGTTTAAAGACAAGTCCCTGAAATCCTGTGAACCTCAGTTTCCCCATTCACCATCTGTGGATGATAATGCCTCCCTGATAAGTGCAGTTTGTTAAGAAACATTGTTGAAACTTTGTTATGTATGACTACGCTAGTACAAATTACGCATGTTGTCTCATTCATTCTTTACAATTATCTTTAGATGTAGCTATGGCTAAGCACAATAAAGAAAATCAGAAAAGAGTGCAGCATCCCACTCCCCAACCCCCCAACCCCACAACCCTAAAGGCTCTGTGGACATAGAGTTTTGTGGGAAAATGTACAGCTTAGAAAATGCTATATGCTATCCTTGACCTGTTCTTGGAAATCCACAGTGTGCATCAGCACATTAAAGGCTCTGAGAATTTCCTTATTGCAACGTTGTTTTTTGTTTGTTTGTTAATCCAGAATTTCCTATGAGACTGTTTTTCCTTCTCCCCCACCCTCCCCCCACAAATACCAGGGGAGGTCAAAAAATGTATACATGTGTTAAGCAATATTATCTATGTAATACTTTCCAAAATTGAAACGAATTATTGTAGCAATGTGTAGTATGATGTTTGTTCAAAAGATGGAGTTAATCAAATGAATGCTCTCATCATCATGCAAGGTAGGACAGTAAAAGAAAATGGCAAAATCATGGTTGTTGTTCAAGGAGTGTAAGATCATTTGAAGTGGTATTTGAAACTTGAGAACATTGTGGCAGTACATTGACAATGGAGGTGTGAGTATGCAACAGAACCTCTAACATACCTAACAATTGCACACATTCTGATAAGTTTTAGACTCGTAAGTTGAATCAGCATGCACAGTGTTTGCTCTAATTGATGGTGTCTGGACACTGATGGACACCACTTTGAGCATAGCTCTTGTCATTGCAGAAGTCAATCATGACTTGTATTCATTTTTTGTTACTGGAATAAATTGAGTATTATAATTTTAATATAACACAGTTTTGTCCTTTTTTAAAATGTGTATACATTCTTTTTTTTTTTTGGATGTCCTCTGTATATACCCAGCTTCCCAAGACTTAAGTCTTCCACTTCAATAGAGGCAATGGCACCAGGGCTGGTTACTGATTTGAGGATAGAGAAACAGTAGAAAATGCACAAGTTCTTATAAGGAGATACTCTGCTTGGAAAGAAACAGAGAAAGATACTTTTTAGAGCCAATACTTTGTGAGATAATAATTGCAATCTTAGACCTATTATGTCACCTTTTGGAATTAGTCTTGGAGAAATTTAGTGTTCCCCTCAAAGGAAAATTTATTCTACAGAGATAGAATATATGATATTGTTTCTACTTTCTCCCATTCATTCATTCATTCATTCATTCTGTATATTTTTTATAAACCTCAATATATCCCACATCTCTGCTCTGCATCATGCCAGAAACTGAGACTTTCAGCCACAAAAGACTATAATCTTGGTAGATCTATACTGATCCAAACCTAAGCACCACTATTTCATCAACACTGCCATTTTATTCATTTCCTCCAGCACTAATTGGCCACTATGATAATATTTTGCATTTGTTTGTGTTACAAAGCACGTGCATTTCTTAGAAACTTTCAGCGAACGTTTCTTGAAAAATTAGGTTAGAAAGAAGATTGAAAATGTTTCTGAAAGAACTAAAATATATAGGCGTATTTGTTGGGGATGGTGGGAGGTGGTTTTGTTGGGAATTCTGGGTTAGTAAACAAATGAAAATTATTTCTTTAATACAGGATATCTCAGAGATTTGCGTTTGTACTGTGAGTCTCTAAGAGTGTAATAAGGGAAGGGGAAGTGGTAATAGTGTGTAACATCTTCCAACTACATATTTAGCTAGAGAACTTGGGCCATGGAACGTTTTTTGGTAGCAATAGCTACCTTTGAGGGTTCTTATAAGAAACTATTGAGGTAGTAATATTGACTAGTATAGCATACACAGAGTAGAGATTCAGTAGATAATGTACTTTACCAGCCTTTAAGAATCAGGCAAGCCTCAGCCTCTCTACTTCTCACCCTTGAAATATGACTCATTTCCTAATCTATCTGAGATCAGGGTTGTTTCCTGAGCCCTGGTTCCCTTTATCATTCAGTCCAGGACTAGAGACCAGCTTGTCTCCTACACAGTCAACTGGGTCCTTCTCCTCCCTCTTTTCCTACATCCTGCCAGGGCTAGGCCTATGGCTAGACTATTTCTAGTATGTTGTTTATTTACCTCTTTGAATAATAACTCAGGTACTATTAGATGCTGAGAATGACTTTCTTCCAGAAAAACTTGCTGCCTTGCTTACCCTTTGATCAGAAATTTCAGGTATTTATGCTGGCTTAGACTGGCCTTGTTTTTACTGTGGTCAATGAGTGTGGAATGTCCTAACCCACATATTTGTAATCATCTTCTTCATAGTTATTTATACCAGTAATAATTGGGGGATTTGTCTTGGTTCACTCTACCTTTCCTATTGAGAGCTTCCAATTTGCCAAATGGCCTGGGATTCATGGACTTTGATTATCTTATAAATGTCCTAGATTATATGTGAGTAAATTTATACCTGTTGTATGTTTGTGTCAGTGACAGGACATGGCTAGAACTCTTTCTTTTTTTTTTCTTCTTTTTTTTCTTTTTGTTAAATTTATTGGGGTGACATTGATTGATAACAATTACATTGTTTCCAGGTGTACAATTTTACATTACATTGTCTATACATTGCATTATGTGCTCACCACCCAGAATCAGCT
>PVKE010052431.1:0-10339 GCA_004027555.1 Craseonycteris thonglongyai
TATAGTACTTACCTACTAATGAAGCTTCCTTATCCATAAAGGACCAAAATGAAGGCCTTAAAATTTTCCCATGGTATTTTAAAGACATTGTCATAAAATGTTTTTAATGTGAACACTACTTAATACAATGAAAAACTATTTACAATATGTTGTTTCCAGATTGGTTGCTTTTACATTGTGTATGTACCCAGCACATATTTTCAGCCAGTAGCTTTAATGCAATTGCACATTCTCCTTATACTTAATAGCTCTCCAAGGTCCCTGGAGATTCAGGGACTCTGTCCAACTTGCAATCTTCTTAGTAATTATAGCTTAGCGGGGATGCCACCAAAATCATCATAACCCAGAGACTCTGGCAATCACATGCATGTAAAATATATAGACTAGATTTTTCTCCAATAAATACCAATTTGACAGTACAATCTATATTCATCTTAAGAAATTGTTTTCAGTTACGAAAGTATTTTTTTTTTCTCCATGGAACTAATGTGAATAGTCTGGTGTTCACACTAGAACTCAGTTATGTTGTCTTTGCATACAAATATAGCATATTTTGGCCAGGAATATAATGTCTTGTTAAAGAGTTTATTTGCCTTCACATAACAGATTGATACATACATCCACTTTTTATGTACTGTAATTAGCTATTTCTGTTGTGCTTTAAAATCCAAAATATATTTTCATTAGTGTAAAGTAAATTTTCTATTTGACTCTAATTGGTCCTAGAGTTGTAAACTCCATATTATTTCTAGGAAGTTCTCTCATTTTCCAGTTTCATTGTGTGCTTTTTAATGTATAATTTCCAGGCTCTGGCGTGGCGTCTGAGCATTGGCATTTTCTGTGCCTGGTTGATTCAGTCCACATGAAGCAGCATAAACAATTTGTTTCAGGTTCTCCAAAGTCTCATTCTTAGCATATTTCAAAAGATCCACTTGTCCCCAATGTTGTCATCTAGTACTACAAAGCACACCATAGCCAGTAGGTTGATATTTATTTGTGGTTCTTTAAAGAAAGCTTTTATACTTGGTATGGTGACCTTAATAACATGAATACAGTTCACAATTCTAATTAAATTGTAGAAAATAGGCAAGTTTGCAGTTCCAATAAATTTTTAATGTGTCACTCTCCGTATATCATAAAACACTAAGAAGTCAAGATACTTATTTTGATTGAGATTTGTATAATCTACAATGCTGGGAATATCTTAAAGGTTGTGGGTTCTGTGGGGAGCTTGATAGATATAGAAATATTCTTTTTTTTTATTGTTAAATTTAATGGGGTGACATTGGTTGGTAACAATTAGATAGTTTCCCGATGTACAAGTCCACATCACATCACCCATGCATCGCATTATGTGCCCACCTCCTGGCGGGAGGTGGGAGTGGGCACCAGATATATGGTGGTGGAGGGGGACCTGATTCTGGGAGGTGGGCACATAATGAAATATTCTTTATGTTAAAGCAACCCAGAGCTAACTTATTTAATAAGACCCTCAGTAATACTATTCAGCTGCTAACACTGATTCAGCTAGTAACATGGATTTAGCCTTGCTACAGAGTTTCTAACCTCTTTCATGAAATTTATTTCAAGTGACTAGGTCTTTCAATTTAATGGCAACTCTGAGCACAGGCATCATATCTTTGGAATTAAGTAACGTTTCCACAGTTGAATTCCACAGTGAACATAGGATTGTCACGTGCATGCTGTGTGCAGTCATATAGATTATAGTCACAGTACTATTATTTGAAGACCAAGGATTAAATTACTGTATTTTTCCATGTACAGGATGCCCCCATGTATAAAATGACCCCTACTTTTCTAACCCAACATTAAGAAATCAATACATGGGTTACTCCCAAGTATAAGATCACCCCCAGTTTTTGATCTAACAATTTAAAATATTTATTTTATTATTTTTGACAAAAGAGAGAGACAGAGAGAAGGGGCAGGGCCCAGAACAGTCTCCATAGTTATACATCATCAGTGTTCAACATAGTTTCAATTCTGCATAGGTGGGCAGGGTGCCGCACAGGTTGGGAACCAGACTGAGGGAGGCACGCCCTCTCAAGCTGGGAGCTGAACCAGGGACCTCCCACATGGGAAGCTCACCCCAGCGAGAACTGAACTAGGGGCCACACTTTAGTTCAGCATATGGAGCTGCGTGGGCCAGGGCCGGGATTCGATCTTTGGACCCTGGGTCTGCAAAGCAAGTGCTTAACCGCTGAGCCATTCCAGCTTCCTCAGTAGTCTAACAATTTTAGACAAAAGTATCATCTTAAAAACAGAAAGATATGGTATGTATGTATGTATGGTTCTGGTACTCTATATGTTCTCTTAAAAGGTACTGGTTAATTTAGGCACTAGTTCCTGCCTGACACCTTGTTTTCATAATTTTATCTTATGAGTTCTATTTACTTTTTCCCTCTTCATTAAATAGTTTATTATTTCTGTTTATAAGGACAAGTAGTGTTCATGCCCACATGTAGGGATGAATTAGAGAATAAAAGTAATACTTTTATATTTATGATTATTATTTTTGAAAATGAACAAATAGAATTTTATTTCTTCTTAAACTAAGCTTATAAATATCAAGAACAGTTTTGTTTGTAGAATTTTTCTTGAGTTTTTATTCTCTTTTATTATTAATCAGGAGCAGACAGAGAAGAAATAACGAAACATTGGGATTGGTTGGAACAAAATATCATGAAGACCTTATCTGTGTTTGATTCAAATGAAGATATTACTAATTTTGTACAAGGAAAGATAAGAGTAAGTGGCATGGATATAATTTGTAGATGGAATTCAAAAATCCTCTCCCTCTTATTTGAGGATCAAAGGCTACATGGAAGGTCATTGTTTTATTGGCACCTTTTAGGATTAGCAGAAGCACATATATGAACGTTAGAATCAGTGCTTAAGAAAATGTTGTCAGTGATTGGACTTTGGTGCCTTTGTGAGTTGTCTTAGGGATGATTTCATTTCACTATCTTGAGTTTAGAGTTTGAACCCTTTACTCATCAAAACAATATTTAGCACATGTATTTCTGGTAACTCTTTGTCAGATGTTAGAAAATGCCTAATGACAAATTTAAAGAAAATCTGCTCACTTCTATACACACCTATATATATATGATACATGTACCTCCATAGGTATACACAGTTATATTCAATGAACTGTTTAAATATATGAAATAAATTTTTGTTGGTAGATAATGATTAATTTTCAGAAAATATTTTGTCTCCCTCAGGGATTAATTGCTGAAGAAGGAAAACATTCTTTTGCAAAAGAAGATGATCCTGAGAAATTTCGAGAAGCCCTTTTGAAATTTGAAAAATGTTTTGGTTTGCCAGAGCAGGAGAAGTTAGTGACCTATTACTCATGCAGTTATTGGAGAGGACGGGTTCCTTGTCAGGGTTGGCTCTATCTTAGCACCAACTTTCTGAGCTTCTATTCTTTTTTGTTGGGATCAGAAAGTAAGTGGTTTCTATTGCTTACCATGACTTTGAACTTGCTGACTGAACTATCAACTCTGTGGTAGTGTTAGGTTGTATGTAAAGCAATAAGATTGATATTAAGGGTAATTAAATTGTACATTAAAATTTCACTTCCTCTAGAGAAAGAATCCTTTTAAGACTGGTTGCTTAACATAGTAACCATTAGAAGTATGTATAGAATGCCTTGCATGTTGTAGGAAGTGAAAGACTATTAAAGGATGATAACAATTTGTCATATAACTTTTCCCCTTGTTTTAAACTACCTACCTTTTTCTTTTTTTCAATCCATGGTTTAATCCTTGTTTTAAACATACAATATAAATGTAGTAGCCATAGTGTCTAATGTCCCATAGGTACAAAGTAGATTCAAACACTAATGTTCATAGCACACATAATTGCGTTTACATCAGTGACTATGTAATTATGTAAAGTAACATTTAAATTCACATCACTTTAGTTTTTAAATCTTTAAAGTTGGTGATGAGGTTGAGCACTTGCCTTGCAACTGTGAGGTCGGGGAATTGAATCCCAGCCCCAACCTGTGCAAACCCATATGCTGAACTGTAGTGCAGCTGGTAACTGCTGGAATGGTGGTGAAGGTTCTCACTTCCCATGTGGAAGGCCCTCACTTCAGTTCCTTCCCCATGCAGCCCCTCATCTACCTGTGTGGAGTGAAACTATGTCACAACTAATGATGTGCAGCTGTGGAGACTGCTTTGGGCCAAATGCCCTTCTCTTTCTCTTTCACCTTCTCTCAAAACAATAAATCTTTAAAGTTGTATCTATTTCTAGAATTACCAATTATTGTATGCTCAAGGTTATGATTCAAAATTATAACTAATTTTGAATGCAGGTATTTTAGTTGTTCATAGCTTTTTTCAAGTAAATACTGTTTTGAAAGACCTGATTGATAAACATTAATCAATATTGAGAAATTTGATTGTATCTGCTTATAAATCTTATTTGCAGTAAAACTCATTATCTCCTGGGATGCAGTCTCAAGACTTGAAAAGACATCAAATGTCATACTGACAGAGAGTATTCATGTGTATTCCCAAGGAGAGAGTCACTACTTTTCAATGTTCTTGCATATTAATCAAACATACCTTCTTATGGAACAGCTGGCAAACTATGCTATAAAGAGACTTTTTGATAAGGAAACATTTGATGATGACCCAGTCCTTAATGATCCTCTACAAATCACCAAAAGGTATTCAAAGCTTAATCAATACTTAATTTTATAAAGAGTTGTTGGACCAAAGAAAGGTAGCATTGATTAGTGTTAAAAGTTAACTGTTCTATCTTATATCATAGTTTTTCTTTGGAGTTAGTTATTGATGTGTGTGTGTTTTTTAGTTTATTCATATGCATTTCACAAATAATTTCTTCTCCATGAAATTTAAGGAGAACTATAGGTTAGGTTTGAAAGTTATTTCTTCAGATCCCAGTAGGATTTGCCCTGGAGTACTTTTAAAAATGTAGAGATTTATATATGTGTGATTAGTTTAACTCTAAATTTCTCTGTGAGTGGTCTATGTAGTTTTGGGTCTGAAATTGTTAAGTGTATTATTTTTAAACAATTTATAAAGAACAACTTATTAAATGAAGTAAGTTAGTGGAGTCAGTGGAGCCATGGGCTTTAAAATAAGAGTAGAGATAAAGCTGGGATGGTTCAGTGGGTTAAGCGCTCACTTTGCAGCCCCTGGGACCGAGGATTGAATCCCGGTCCCAGGCCGTGTGGACCCATATACTGAACTAAGGAGTGCCCCCAGATCGGTTCTCACTGGGGTGAAGACCCCGTCCCAGTTCCTGCCCTATGCAGCCCTACTCCCACCTGTGGAATAAGACTCCCTGGCCCAGCTCCTGCCCTGTGCAGCCCCACGCCCACCTATGAAATAAAACTATATGGAAAAGCAAATGATGTGCAACTATGGAGACTGTTCTGGGCGCTCCCCCTTCTCTCTGTCTCTGTCTCTCTCTCTCTGTCAAAAACAGTAAAAATAAATCTTTAAAATAAGAGTAGAACAGCCCTTGGACAAGTCATAATCTAATCTCTCAGGACCTGTTTTCTCATCTGTCATTTCTAGCTCAGAGAGCCCTTGTGAGCAGTATAATGTGTGAAAACGCATTGTAAAATATAAAACAATAGATAAATGTTAATCAGTATTAGTGACTGCATCAGAAGTCTTTGTCCAGTAGTAGTTTGCCACTATAATAGGTTTGCTGAAACTAACCAATGCCCTTTTATCCTACTCAACACCCAGAACAGTTGACTGAAATAAACATGCCAATGGGAAGGGAGAGAGGAGAGGACCCAGTAAAGGCAGCTACTGGCGAGGAGAATGAGGGTATAGACTATATGGGAAAGTGTAAGAGGAATCTAAGCCACAGTTCTGTGGATAAACCAAAATAAATGACCTGGAAGGCTGTATGATTGCTATATAGTCCTAACTGAGTATACTTGTTCCTCTTGCCTATTCCTAAATTCTGTATTCATAAGGATTCCTATATGAGCCTGCCTGCTTTTCTGGAAATTAGATCAGTGAGGTGAATTTTTTCCCACCTTATTACCAAAAGTAGGTTTTAGTGTACATGACGTATAAGGAGAACTCTAAGGATTAAGAATCCTGTTTATGTTATAGTTGGGCATTTGTTTTTATAGTCTGTTTCTTGATTGGCCACCATAAACATAAATATTTTAGCCATTTTATTTTTTTTTAAATATCCTCTAAAACACCATCTATCAGTGAGTTAATTCATTACCACATCTGTATTTAAATGAGATATAGGAAATGTATTTTGTCTATGTGCATTTTTAGGAGAGCCTATTGAAAAAGTATATATATCTAAATCCTTTTTTTTCTAGTAAGTTGAAAAAAACAATACCTTATTTAGACTTAGTCTCCAGATGATGTTTTTATAATATAAAATATTTTTATTGCTTCAGCTTATTGTTTTTACAAATATGTATAACTTAAACAACACAAAACCATAATAACAATTGTTAAGTTCAGTGTATATACTGCCAGGCTTTTAAATGCATAAATTAAAAAAATATTTGCAAAAATAAAAACATGAAGTAGGCTAAATATCACCTATTCTACAATTTGCTTCCCCCCCCCACACACACATAAAATAATATATCATGGACATCTTTTCATTGATATAAATAGACCTTATTCCTTAAATAATAGTGAAATAACCCACACAGTTACAATTTAAGTGGGGTAAAAATTAATATGGTTTTCAGTTCATATTTATAAGAATTGTTTTGAAAGACATGCTGAAGTACCTCAAATTCAAATAGTGTATGTTAGAAGTATGAATTTACTTTTAACTTTTTTTGGCTTTGAGTTAGAATTTGCATAATTTCCTTACTGTCCCAGATGGCATTGTTGCTTAGCATGAGTCTTTAGTGCCTTTAGAAAATTTGTACTATTTTAAGAAATTATATTTTTATTTATATATGTATCACTTAACAAGTCATCTGTGTTTATTGGCACCTATCCTGTACTGAATGCTGTGCAAGCAATGTTGTCTTTTCTTGCCTCTACTTTGGATTTTTTTTAAACATTCACTTTAAATTTTAGCTTCACCGTTTCTTTTATTTTTATTTAAAAATATAGCTCACGTACAACATTTGATCAGTTTCAGGTATACACATAGTTGTTCAACATTTATTAACTAAAGAAGTGATCACCATAAAAGTTCAGCAACCATCTGATACCATATCACACTATCACAATATTGTTGACTGTATTCCCTATACTGTACATTATATCCCAGTGACTAGTTTTATACTTAGAAATTTGAACCTTTTACTCCCCTTCACCATTCCCCCCCTTTTTAAAATTTTTAATTACACTTAATGTTTAATATTATTTTATATTCTTTTCAGGTGTATTGCATAGTGGTTAGACATTTCTATAATTAAGAGGTGACCCTCCCCAGACTAATCTAGTACTCACTTGGTACTATACATAATTATTACCATATTAGCACAAGAAATATAGTCAATAATATTGTAATCACTATATATGGTGTCAGATGTGTACTAGATTTATCAGAGTTATAGATGGGAGGGGAATTGGAGGACAGGGTGAAAAGGTGAAGGTATTAAGAAGTACAAATTGGTCATTACAAAATAGTCATGGGGATATGAAGTAAAACATAGGAGATATAGTCATTAATGTGCTTCACTTAGTATTTTATTTTATTGGTTTTTGACAGAGAGAGAGAGAGAGAGAGAGAGAGAGAGAGAGAGAGAGAGAGAGAGAGAGAGAGATACAGAGAAAGAGAGAGAACTGAACTGGGGGAACTCCCCAGTTCAACATATGGGTCCGCACGGACCAGGGCCGGGATTCGATCCTCAGTCCCCAGTGCTGCAAAGTGAGCGCCTACCCACTGAGCCATCCCGGCTTCCCCCACACTTAGTTTTAATATTACCTTTTAATTTTATTTTCCTGTCTAATTTTTGATGCCATAAATTTTCATTATTTTATTTTGTTTGAACTAGTTAACTCTCTTGATTTTCTGATTACCAGATGTAACAATTACTGTCTGCCAAGATTGGTTTTAGCTGTATTCACATCCATGTAACTACATAACAATGTAATAATCTTCAGGCAAATCACCCCTTAACAGATGGTTTGAAGGCCTATGTAATCTCTAATTTTTATGCATTGTAATCTACTCATAATACAAAATTGAAAAAGAGGATGAACAAAATGAATTTGTTAGGAATCAGTATGTTTCTTCCATTTCTTAATTTGTTGAAGAACATAGCATGCAGTGTTTAATCTTTCTGCTTTACAAGTGCATTTAGATTAATCAACATAGACATATGTACACTTTAAAAGTCGTTATTAAAGCTGTCACTTCCCACCTCTTTTTTTCTTTCCTGCAGAGGTCTGGAAGATCGAGCCCACAGTGAGCAGTTTAATGCTTTTTTTAGGCTGCCCAAAGAGGAAACTTTGAAAGAAGTACGTGAATGTTTCTTGTGGATGCCATTCAGCCACTTCGACGTTCATGGAAAAATGTGCATTTCTGAAAACTATATCTGCTTTGCTAGCCAGGATGGCAGTCAATGTAGTGTAATCATTCCATTTCGAGAGGTAATGTGAATTTGATTACACATCAGTTTTTGTTTGAAAATGTTTTCATCCACAGAGTAAAACATCCTTTAATTCTGTAAATTATTAAAATCTCAATATGTAACATCTTTTTAGTAATTCTTAGTCATTTTTTTAAGTTCAGCATTATTCTTCATGATAAGAGTAATTCTTCAGTATAAGAGTACTAGAATAAGAGCCTTCTAGCTCTTGTTGAAAGTGAAAATAGAAAAAATGAAAAATATAGAAACAAGATAAGTGTTTATTTAGGATGACTCAAAATGAAACATGATCACTCAGACATGTATGACATGAATACCAAAACTTAGACTATCACATTTGATATGCATGGTCAAAAAGAATAGAATTCATAGCTTTTGTGCAAGTCAGAAATAAGTTGTTGGCATTTCAGCACTGAATTTTTACATTTGTATTGTCATTTCTCAAGGCTACATGCTAGTTAAACGTTTCTCTTGAGAAGTGAAATAACTTGCACTGAAGTTACTTATGTCAGTGGTATAACCAGTACCTGAAGTCTGTTTCTTAATTTTCATACCATGGACCTAAACATCCATCCACAAAGGAGTATGCTAAATTCATTTTGCCTGAAGGTGTCAGCAACACGGGAAAATGTGATTAATTTATAATGTTTTTATCCCCGCCCCCCCACCCAGGTCTTAGCTATAGATAAGACAAATGATTCCAGCAAATCTGTCATCATTAGCATCAAGGGGAAAACAGCTTTTCGTTTCAGTGAAGTTAAAGACTTTGAACAACTGGTGGCAAAACTGAGGCTCAAGTGCGGGGCAGCTTCCACTCAATGTCGTGATATTAGCACAGAGGTAAATATATAGTGATGAAATCATTTTGGGAAAAAAAAAAGTTTGTGTTTTGTGTGGTCCATTATTTCAAATAGAATTCATAGTGCCTTTCCGATTCATACTTAGGTTTACTTTTTAAAAAGACTATAACCAAAGAAATTATATTCTCAGTCACATCATAAAGCAGAAGTGAGAATTAAGATTTTATCTTTTTTTTAGGAACTCATGCTTTATAAAAAATAACATTATCATTTGATCTTTCTTGACTATATTTGTTGTTTATCAAATATATCCATCTTGTACTTCCACAAAACATGTGTGTTAACAACTCACACTATATTTGAGAATTCAGCAAGGCCTAAGGAAAGGACTCTCCTCTTACTACTATAGAGAGACAGTACTTTTAAACCAGTCTGAATATCTTTTATTTAATATCAAGTGGGTCAGCCTTATTTATATAGTCTAGCCCAAAGCAAAATAGTGGCATATCTATTTACTAGTACAGTATTAGAGGAGGCAAATATTTTTGGCAAAGGGTGCTTAAGAGCCATACTTTGATGTTTAGCACGTCTTTCATGGAAATGTAGATTCAAATTAATTTTCTTTTTCAGTGCCTAGGAGCCTCATGTTTTAATAGGTTGATAGAAATTATCATTGCTGCCTAGAGACCATCTTATTAAGCGAAATAAGTCAGACTGAAAGAATCAGGAAACACATGACCTCACTTATAGGTGGAATATAAAAGTGAAAGTAACAAAGACACAGACCTATGGACACACTCCATAGCTTGGTGATTGCCTGAGGGAGGGGGAGGAGGGGGGAGGGAGAGAGGGAGGGAAGGTGGGAGAGGGCACCAGCATTATGGACACACTCAATGGTTTGGTGGTTACCAGGATAGGGGGGAGGAGCGGG
>PVKE010052432.1:0-10338 GCA_004027555.1 Craseonycteris thonglongyai
ATGGGAAAAAAATGTGCTCTCCAAGATTAGAAACCATTGAACTTCATGATTTCCAGATCAACTGTGTAAAAAGACAGATTTTAATAAAAAATATAAGGTAAACAAATGCATTTATTCATTAGTACATTTGGTAAAGATGGTTACTGCTCAGCATATAAATATGTACCTAAACTCGAGATAACTAATTATAGACTATTTTCTAGAGAACTAAATTTGGAATATGGTATATTTGTTTGTTATCCAAGATTTTGTTTTTAGCTAAATACTAAAGAGCCACATTTCTAAACCATCAGTATTAGATTGTTGTGAGGAATAGTGTGTTAAACACAGCTTTCCCTATGAGCTTGAATAACATTTTTTTCTTAATAATTAAAATTTTTCAAATTATTTTATACATAAGAAAAGCTCATTTCATGTAGGTGCAATACAGTAATCAGTTATAAAACTTCAATATAAAGCAAGTGAATTCCTAACTAAAACTATCAACTTACCTCGACATTGCCTGTCTATATACAGGAATGTTCTCCCTCCCTCTTTTCCTCCTTCCCACTGTCTCTCTCATGTACGTACAAACACCATTTTTTAAGAAGTGTAGATACATTTAGTATTTAAGAACTAACAATATGTTCCTATGTTATCATTACAATATTTATATGAGAAATTATTTTATATGAATTAATTTCCCCATTTAGATTACATGGCATAGTAAACTATGGCTCAATTTATCACTATAATAATTATGACATAAAGGATCTAAACATGAATTCAGCTAAACTCAGGCTAGCAGGAGGTCAGCTCCCTGCCAGTTACCAGAGGGAAAGAAGTGAGTGAGAGCATACTTATTTCTCACCCAGCATTCTTCACAGACAATCAGACCGATTAAAATGTCAATTCAGCAATGGCAAAGAATAAGAAGACATTTGCAAAAATAATGGATAAGCAAACCTGCTTTCAGCAAACATTTTTCTAACATCAGTAAAAGTTAATGTTTTCAGCAGTATATCACTGGGAGAGTGATTGAAATGAGATTGCAAAGACAGCGACTTGGTCTCGCACAAAGATGCGCCACATTAAGTCACTGTGCAGAGAAATGAACTTGAGTGAGTTAAAATGAGGAATTTTGAGAATGCTCTCAGTTCAATTTCTACATCTTGTGATTTCATGTCTAGCATAAAAACAAGGTAAATTGCTGCGTCAACAAAGCAAAGTGCAAGAACTGATTCATTGGTTGCATATTAATAATTTATTTAAAAGTCATACTGACCAGAATTATTGATATGGCTGTGAATTATTTGGTTTTTATTCCTCAACATGCTTTACAGAAAAAGCTACAAGTACATACACATAAGTTAGAAATAAGATTCTTTTAAATCATGTGTCATGTCTGCAATGAAAACCAGGATTAACAGTGTTAGATTTATCTGAGAACATCCATCCAGAGAAAGATTTTGTTTTTTAACATGTTATTAATTGATTGGTCTTGAAAGGTTCTGGATAGAGAATTAAGGTACTCTCTTACATTTAGGGAAGAATATAGCATTTCAAATTCATCTTATTCTGTCTCAGATTAGTAGTAATTAATTTTCAAGTGAAAAGAAGGTCTACCTAGTTCTATTTAGATAATCCATATATTATCCTCTTCACCATAAATATTTAAATGCATTGTTGCTTAAGAACTATTTTCAGAAACAGTGAACTATAATTAAAGACAATGCACATAAACCATAATTTCACCAATCATTCTTAACTATGTCACTTAAATCTATCAACATTTATTTGAGTACCTTGAATAGCAATTGCTGGGCAGATGAAAAAGGAGCATAAGATGTGGTCATTGATACGAAGTGATAATGAGATATAATCTCATTAGTTTGCTAGGGCTTCTATAGCAATATACCACAGACTGGCTGGCTTACGCAACAGAAACTTGTTTTCTCATATTTCTGAAGAATGGAAATCCAAGATCAAATGGTTGGCAGATTTTTGTTTTGTTTTGTTTTTTGCTAACAGATGCAGACTTCTCTGTGCATTTTGTAGTATTTCTTGGTATGTCCAAATTCCACCTGCTTATAAGAACACTAGTTATATGGTATTAGAGCCCACCCTGGAGACCTCATCCTTATTCACTTCTTTAAAGACCTTATCTCTAAATATGGTTGCATATTTGAGGTACTTGGGTTTTAGTAGTTAAACATATGAATTTTAAGGGACACATTTTATCCCATAACACATCTTAATTGATCATAGGAGGAATAAACCACAATGAATATAGTTGTTTATTCAAAGAGTTGTCTTTCTAGGTGTTAATTAGTTTTATTGGCAAAATATTCAATTTTATTAGAACTGTTAAAAGTGAGCATGTTGCTTCTGTGTGTGTCTGTCACTTATACTATGTCCTTTCCATACTTGTCAACACTAGGACCTTTCCTGAGAAATCATCTCTCTGAGTTTCTGTAGGTGTTGTTCCAACCAGATTGTAACTGCTTGGCTCCTAGTTTTAGAGAATCAGGATATTTATATTTTCATATTGTACATGTCATGTGTGAGTGCTGTGTGACATTGAGGAAGCTCCGACTCCTGACCACCGTATGACTGAGGTATCTCCACAATGACCTGTCCTCACAGCCCTGCTCAGCTCCTGTGAACTCGCATGCCTTTTTTTATAGTCAGTTCATCCCAAATCTGGTCTTCTTTTCTGCTGCCTTCTATTTTCCTCTGCATTCTTTCTTCCCCAAGAACTCTGTCTTCCCCAAAGGAAGACAGCTTCATTTTTTTCATTTTTTGCCTCCAGCTGTGTTTCAGGTTTACTTTGCTCGGAGTCCCACTTGCTTGTCATTCTCATGGTCCAGGATATTCGAGGAACTCTCCTCCAACACTGTATTACAAATGAATTATTATTTTTTTTTTCTATCAGCCTTCTTCACTGTCCAACTTTTGTATCCATACGTACTAACTAGAAATATGTGGGCATGGATGATCTTATCCTTGGTCTCTAATGGTACATCTTTGCTCTTAGTAGTCTTTCCTAATTCTTCCATTGCTGCCTGTCTAAGTTCCAACCTTCTCTTGCTTTCTTGGGTACGGTCTCTTTTTGCATTGATAAGTGAACCAAGATAAGCAGAATATTTAACAATTTTTATATCTAAATTGTCTATGCTATGTGAAAGCGTTTCTTCTGTAGTCATGATTTTTGTCTTGATGCTCTAATGCAGTCCTGTGTTGGCACTTTCTTCTTTCAGTTTCATCAGTTGTTTCAGATCAGTTACTTTCTGCCAGTAAGATGGTATGTCTATGTACCTTAAGTTATTGATATTTCTTCCAGCAATTTTTACTCCTACATCCTCTGAGCCGAGCCCAGCTTTTCATATCATATATTCTGCATACAGATTATACAAATAGGGAGATGAAATACACCTCTGTCTGACACCTTTGCTTATATGAAACCATCTTGCCTCTGTATGTCCTCTCCTGACAGTGGTTTCCTGTCCAGAAATACAGGTTATGGATCAGGACCATCAAATGCTGAGACCTACCTGTTTCATTCAGAACATCCCATAGCTTTTAATGGTCCATGCAGTCTAAAGCTTTAGTGTTGTCTATAAAATATATATGTACATGTAATATTTTGCTAAAATCTGAAAAAAACATTGTAAGAACCTTGCAAGCAGAAATTATACTTTACATGCTTCATACCTTTATCATAAATGCAAAGTTAATGAAATGATGGGGACCATAATTTTCTGAATATTTACAAATATTCAAACTCTCAGCTTTAAATTATTTACCTGCTTTGCACTTTAAATTACTTGCTACTAATAATTATCGATCAAGGGAATTAAGTGATGTTTTAATTAAAAATAATATTGGCTTTATCTGAAATATTAAAATACTCACCAAAAATGTCTATTAAATAAATATATTACATATATCACAACATCTACCTTTAGGAACAAAATCTATTCCCATATTCTGTTTGATTATTCACTGTATCCTTTTCATATCTTATGTCATCATGATCTCTTACAGAAAGGGAAGTACATATAAACAAATAATTTTAAAGCTTTATATTTTCTCTATATATCTATGACTTAAACCTTAGAAGTTATAAAATAAGCTGTTATTAATAAATTAAGTGTTGTTAATTTAGATGCTAGTTAATTCAGTTGCTTTATTCTATTCCCTAAGCACGTATGGTAGCAATCATCAAAAAGTAAATATTAATCATAATCAAGATTGGTTAGTATCATTCCCAGAGTTATACAAAATCAAATATAATTCTTTTTTCTCACAATCAAAATATACAAAAAATATATACTTTAAATTTCATACATTTTTTAAAAATTCCTACACTGTGCAAGATTATCCGCTAAGCATTGTACTATACTCTAGTTAGTGAAATTTGTAGACAAAGAATAATTATTCACACTTAAGTGGTTTTCAGTATTTGAAATTAAACAATTTGTTGGCACCTTTTGGAGCAAATAAAGTTGCAAATTCTGTTTCCTATCTTCGCAGAGTTAAGATGTCCTTATGGAAAACCAAAAAGAAAGCAAGATAATACATCAATAGATATAAACTATTATAAGTATTCATATAAACCATAGATTATGTTCCATGTTAGTTTCTGATTTTACAACAAGCTAAATGAGAAAACCCAAGAAGAAAAGAAATAAAGAAGTAACAAAGAATACATAACCTATAATTGATTCTTAATATAGGTTTTCAGTTTTGTTCAATATCTCCATCTTCTCAGTGCTGCCTTTTTTGGCCAGGAACCACCAACAAATCCCTGATGTTTCATCCATTTCTGTTTCCCAATGACTAGCAACTGGCTAACTAAAAAGTGGGCCTAAAGTTATTTTTATTAAAATAACGTTCCTTAGCTCATCTCTTCTGCCCCATTTGCAGGTTTGTTTACATTCCCTCAGAAACTTGTATTTTGATTGCACTATATTTTCCACTTAATTCATAGCTGCATTTTATTTGTCCCTTTTAAGATTATAAAATCTTTTCCAAATTACTTTTTTAATACTTAAGGATTTCTCCAAGCCTGTTATATTCTTGAGCATATAGAAGGTCATAAAATTGATGTGTTAATGAAACATTACCAACAATGATTTTCTCCGCAGATTTCTACTTTTCATTAATGTTCTACAGAATAAAAATATTTCAAATTTGAGTCATCATTGCGAGCATTGTAAAGCTCTTTAAATGATCATTCACTGTTAAAGATAGTGGTGATATTAATAATGATATCCCACATCTCAAAATTTTTGAAAATAATAACTGAGTTCTGTTGAGCCCATTACATTAAAGACCTAGTGACAAATTAAATGAAATATTGATACATGCTAGTTGTTAAAGTCACTCAGTGATTATCAATCTGGATCCTAATATGTTTAATTATGTTAATGTCAATCAATTAGTCAAGCAACTTAGCTTCATCTATGTCCCGGCTGTGTTTGTGATAGAATTGTAAATGTTTATTATACATGAGAAGTAAATAATAAGCCAACACCCATCAAAGAAAAACATGGAACTATCATTGGTTTGTAAGGCAGAATTTCTATACAAGTTGGAAAAATACCTTTAGTGTTAAAGAAGTCAATTAGCTACACTCATTCCCTAAAAATAAATGAAAACCAAAGTTCAAAGTTAAACCTTTTTTAATACATCTTCCTAGGCACATTTGATTAGCTAAATTACCCTACTGTAAAGTTGTCTTACTTAGAATATATATATATAATGGGAGTTGTTGGATTTTTTCTTTTTTTTTTTTTTTAATATTTATTTATTTATTTTGACAGAGAGAGAGATACAGAGACAGAGACAGAGAGAGAACTGAACTGGGGGAGCTCCCAGTTCAGCATATGGTTCTGCATGGGCCGGGGCCGGGATTCGATCCTAGGTCCCCAGCGCTGCAAAGTGAGCGCTTAACCCACTGAGCCATCCCGGCTTCCCCAAACAAATTATTTTTATTTATTTATTTATTTATTTTTGAACTGAACTGGGGGCCTCACCGCATTTGGGAAGCACACCCCAGTTCAGCATGTGGGTCCGCCTGGGCCTGAGCCGGGATTCAATCCTCGGTCCTCGGGGCTTCAAAGCGAGCGCTTAACCCGCTGAGCCATCCCGGCTTTCCCTGGATTTTTTTCTATAGAGTGAAACAAACCTAAGTATCTAGTAGGAATTTAAATTGTACAAGTAGGAAGGAAGAATGGAAATGAAATCTTGGCAAAGAAAACAGTGGACAGTTGGCTAAGAGAAGTATTAAGTATGCTGGTTTGGCCCAAGATTAATATATTACTTAAATTCTTTGTTTTTAGTAGCATGTAGGAAGAAGTTTTGGTCATGACACATTTGTTGGTTTTTAATTAGTTACTCTTATTTTATTCCCACTTTTTTCCCTTAAGTTTTAATGAGAAATAATTTACACACCTCATAGCATATAATATTTAAGGCATGCAACATGATGGTTTGATTTGTATAAATTATAAAATGATTACAATACAGTTAGCTAACATTCATATAGATACAGTAAAAAGGAAAGAAAGAAGGGAAACAAAATTTATTCTTGTGAAGAGAACCCTTAGGACTTATTCTCAACAATTTTCTATATATTATACAGCAGTGTTAGCTTTAGTACTTGTATTTCTTTTAACTGAAAGTTTGAACATCTTCCTCCAATTTTCCCTACTTCCATTCTCCATTTCTGGTAACCACAAGTATGCTCTCTTTTTTTGTTGTTGTTGTTCTTGTTAAATTTTTTAGGCTTATGTTGGTTAGTAAAAATTATATAGGTTTCAGGTGTACAGCTCTTTTTATCATTTATTTAGCTCCCTCTCCCTCCTTTCCCACCCCCTACCCCCTTATCCTCAGGTAACCACTAAACTATTGACTATGTCCAAAAAATGTCTTTCTTTGTTGCTTTCAGTTTTATATTCCATATATGAGTGAAGTTATGTGGTTCTTAGCTGCTTCGGTCTGGCTTATTTTGCTTAGCATGATGATCTCATGTTCCATGCATATTGTTGCAAATGGCAGCATTTTATCTTTTCTTTTCACTGAGTATTATTTCATTGTATATACGTACCACAGCTTTTTTATCTAGTCATCTACCAAGGGGCACTTTGGTTGTTTCCATTTCTTGGCCACCTTGAACAGCGCTGCAATAAACATTGGGGTATGTATGTTTTTGAGGACTAAGGTTTTTTTGGTAGATACCCAGAAGGGGGATTCCTGGGTTATAGGGTAACTCCATTCCCAATTTTCTGAGTAATCTCCATGCTGTCTTCCAAAATAGTTATACCAATTTGCATTCTCATCAGCAGTGTATAACGGATCCATTTTCTCCAGTCTCTCCAGCACTTTTTCCTTGTTTTGTTGATTATAGTCATTCTAGCAGGTGTGAGGTGGTATCTCATTGTATTTTTGTTTTGAGTTTGTCTAATAGCTAGTGAAGCTGAGCATTTTTTCACATATCTGTTGGCCATTTGTATGTGCTTGTGGGTGAAGTGTCTAGGTCATCTGCCCGTTTTTTAACTGGATTGTTTGTTTCAATCCAATTTTTAAAAATAGGCTGGTCTCTTTTCTGGTGAAAGTTTGTTGTTTTTTTTTTAAGATCTGCATGTAAGTGAGATCATACAGTGTGTGTGTTTCTCTGTCTGACTTACTTCACTTAGTATGATGCCTTCAAGTTCCATGTTATCAAAAATGGTAAAGTTTTCTCATTTTTTTTATAACTGAATAATATTCTGTTGTATATGTACATATGTACCACAATTTTGTTATTCATTCATCTACTGATGAACATAAGCTCATTTCATGTCTTGGCTATTGTAAATAATGTTATGAAAATATGGGTGCAGATATCTTTTAGAGATAGTGTTTTTTTGTTTTCTGAGTACATATACCCAGAAGTGGAATTGTTGGATCATATTTTTAATTTTTTTGAGGATCCTTTATGCACTCCCCAAGTTAAGCCTGTGGTACAAACAATTGGTATTTAATAAGAGACATCTCTATGGAAACAAAAGAAAACCAAAGGTTACTATAATACTGGTTTTTGAGTTCTGAAAACAGGCAACCAATAAGATTTCCGGCTGTCTGTCTTGAAGCATCTTCAGGTGGAGTATAGTAATGCAGTTGAAGCATGATACATTCTCCTGGTCTACAGTTTTAATGTCACTGGTGATATATTAATCTTTTTAATCCATGAAAACAGAATACTTTACCATTTATTTGTGTCTTCAATTTCTTTCATTAATGTCTTATACTTTTCAGAGTAGAGATCTTTTACCTTCTTTGTTAAAATTATCCCTAGGTATTTTATTGTTTTATGCCAGGGGTGGCCAACTTTTCTGTATATAAGATCTACTTTTTATCTTAAAAGTGTGTCGTGATCGACTTGTTGTCATAGGCGTAGTCTAAGGGGGAAGAAGGGGTGTGAAATGCACACTATGTTTATACACTGTGTTTCAATATAAGGTGCATTCCAGCGAGGTATGGGTAGATAAGTAAAATATATGTTCAAAACTATTTTTTATTTTTTAAATCACTTATTAAGTTTTCGAGATATAGGCTCATGAAGAAAATAAATTTCCAGACCCAACTTTTGATAGCAGCATTCCGTACATGCGGTACCTAAAAAATTCGATTTTCCGACACTTTTTCAAGATACATTTTTACTAACTTAAAATGCAATTTAATTTTTTTATCAACTGCAATGTATAAGTTGTTATACTATTTGTTCATAAATATCAAAAAGTTGTTATAAAAATGCACAGTATGGCTGATAATTGGATTTCAATATTTCACTTTTGCATTTTTTTTGGGGGCCAGGAAAATTTATCATGAAAGAATAATATGACTTACTTTTTGCTAATCTATCAATAGCTCGCTGAGTACACCTCGTACTGAAATATAGATATACGGCTTATCTACCTACGTAAAAACAACAATCATTATTTAAAGGGCCAAAAAAATCACGTCCAGGGGAATTAAAAGAACATGGATAATTATTAACAATATTTATTAATTCAAAGTAGCTACAGATAAAGACAGATTTAGAATTGACTTTGTTGCCTTAACATTAATGGGAAAACTGAGTTTGCATGTCTCTAACCACGGAATCATAATTAGGTGTATATCCTGACAAAGATAATAATAATGAGTCTTCAGTATGGGACTCAGTCAGGATAGAACGTTGTTTAGTCTTCGTTAGCTTCAAGTATGAAAATACTGATTCGCATAGGTATGTAGATTCGAAACAATAATAGATATATTCGCTACATTTGGTGATACTGGGTTATTTTTCTCGGTTGACATATTTCCAAAAATCGTCTTCCAATTTTCTGGCTTGTAAGATTAAGTCAGTTTGTAAAATTATAATTTCATTTTCTAATGCCTTTTGATCCATATGAAATATGTCTGAAATTTTTTGGCTAATGCATTTCACACTTAAATCTTTTTTAAAATGAAAAGATATAAATTTCACAATTTCTTTAATTTTCTCAAAATCCTGGAATCTTACCTCAAAATCTTCAAATACTTTTTGGATTTCCGTGACGTATTTGTCGATCTTATAATTAATATTTTTATGTTTTTGTAGGTTATCCGCCATATTTCGAAAATGATTCAGATTATTTTGTTGCAGATCTTCTATTAACAAAATAAATTTTGTTTTATATGCGTCTATGCAGCTGATCATTTCAATTACTGTTTTATTTTTACCTTGTAATTCTAAACTTAAATGACTTAATATTGAAGTAAAATCGGTAAGAAATGCTAAGTCACTAAGCCAAGTTTCATCATTTAAATTTTCACAGTTTCCATCTTGTTCGTGAGGAAAATCTATAATTTCAGGCAATAAATCACAAAATCGCTGCAGAAATTTACCTCTGCTTAGCCATCTGACATCGGTATGTAGTAATAATTCAGGTTGGCCTCCATCGAGTTGCAGTTGGAAGAGACACCGTTTGAGGGAACTTCCTCGAATTGAATTAACAATTTTAAATGCTATGTCCATTACTTCTTTTGTGTTTAGTCTCTTGCTAGCTAACACTTGCTGGTGAATTATGCAGTGATAGCTCAAAAAGGCTGGGAATTCATCTTCATTTCGACATAGGTCTCTAAATCCGTTTATGCAACCTATCATTGCAGCTGCGCCATCCGTTGTTATTGAGACTAATTTAAAAAGTGGTACTTTCAAATCATTGAGCAAGTTTTTAAAGGCTTTGAATATGTCTACACCTCTAGTCCTTTCCTTCAAAGAAATCATACCCAACAATTCTTCTTTAGATGTAAAATCCTTAAAAACCATACGAATGAAAACAAGTA
>PVKE010052433.1:0-10338 GCA_004027555.1 Craseonycteris thonglongyai
TCTGCAATTACAAGAGGTGCTCAAAGTGGTTACCATCAGCATCCAGACACTTCTGATTACAGCAAACTACTACTTTAGTAATGTTGACCAAAGTGTCCACTTGTATCGCTATGCGTGCCATTTCAATTTACCATGCATCTCAAACTTATCACAAATGTGTGCAGTTGTTTGGAGTGCTGGATGTTCTGCTGCATGCTCGTGTCTCCATTGTTGTTGTACTTCCACAACGTTCTCAAATTTCAAACACCACTTCAAAATGGTCTTGTACCCCTTGAATGACAACTGTGCTTCTGCCATTTTCTTTGACTATCCTGCCTGTCACATGGTGACACTAGCATTCATTTGATTAATGCCATCTTTAAAGCAAATGTAATACTACACAGTGCTACCGTAATTCAATTCGACTTAGAAAGTAATACATAGGTAACATCTCTTAAAATGTGAATACATTTTTTGGCACCCCCCAGTACAGTGACATAAACTTTCTTTTGGTTAACATTTGGTGATGTATCTTTTTCCTTCTCTTTACTAAATGTTTTTGTGCTTTTATGTTTATATATGTCTCTTAGAAGCAATATATTGTTGGATTTTTGAAACTGTATTCTGAAAGTCACAGTGCTTTAACTGGTAAATTTATTCAATTTACATTTATTGTAATTGTATATACATATATACATATGTCTTTATATTATCATATATTAAATTTTACATTCCTATGTTTTTTATATTTGCTTTTTTCCTTTTTTATGATGGATTAATTTTTGGTTAATCTTTTCCCTACCTCCTGTTTTGAAAGTTATGCTTTTATTTCTGATCTATGTATTTATGTTTGTTTTAGATTTCTTTTATTGTTTTGACAGAGAGAGAGAGAGAGAGAGAGAAACAGAGACTAAGAGAGACAGAGAAAAGGGAGAGGGCCCAGAGCAGTCTCCATAGTTGTACATCATCAGTTTTTGACACAGTCATAGTTTCATTCCCCACAGGTGAGTGGGGCATGGAGATTAGCACAGGGTAGGGACCAGGCCCTCCAACTACTATCATAATAAAACGTACCCAAACCTGGGCCTCTTGCATGGGAGGCACACCCAGCGAGCTGAGGGCCAAATTGGGGTCCTCCCACATGGGAAACTCACCCCCATGAGAACCAAAATGGGGGTCTCCCACATTGGAAACACACTCCACTTGAGCATATGGGTACACACAGACTGGGGCCGGGATCAAAAATTGATCTTCAGACCCTGGGGCTGCCAGACAAGCACTTAACCCACTGAGCCATCCCAGCATCCCCTGTATTTGTTTTTAACAATCATCTTTAAGTTAGGCTGCAACCTTTTTCTAGAATAATTGTAGGACCTTAGAAAACTAATACCAATATCCCTCTTTCCTCCAATTTATACATTAATGTTGCTTGGTATTATAATATAGCTATTCTTTGGCTTTAAATTCTATCCTAAAATGGTTATTGGTACATAGTTTATATATTAATTTATTTGTATATTCAATGCCTATTTAGAATTTCTAACATGCTTGCTGATTATTGTTATTAATTTTTGTATCACACCATAATTCAGGTATCATACATATATCTTCTGAGTTTTTCTTTTTAATAAAGCACATTCTTTAAAACCTTGCTTTAAAATGATCTGTGTGCCATAAAAATATCAAATTTCCCCAGTTCAGCATATGGTTCTGCACGGGCCAGGGCCAAGATTTGATCCTCAGTCCCTGGCGATGCAAAGTGAGTGCCTAACCCACTGAGCCATCCCGGCTTCCCCTTAAATCTTATCTTTTTGAAAATGTCTTTATTTTGTTCTCACACTTGACTGATAATTTATCTAGGTGAAGAATTCTAAGATGACAACTATTTTCCTTCCCCACTTAGAAAAATAATGTTCCATTGTATCCTGGCATTCCTTGTTGTTAAAGAGAAGACTTCTGCAAAGTTAAACTTCAAGGTAATCTGTCTTTTCTCTTTGGTTGCCTTTGAGATTTTCTCTTTCTTTGATATCCTGAAGGTACACTATGATTCAGATAAGTATTAATTATTATTTTTTTTAGCTAGAAGTCTCATATCTTCCTTAATTCTAGAAAATTCTTCATTATCTCTTAAAATAGTCTCATGCTCATTCTTTCTTCCTATTCTCTCCTAAAACTTCTATGAAATGTTAATTTCTTAACTTGGTATTCTACACCAGGTCAATATTGTAAAGTCAGATACCTCATATGAGGTTTGATAATTAAGTTCAAGAACTTGCCACCATATGCTTATGTTGGCAGCATTGTATAAACAACTTGGTAAAGTTTCATAACCTTGGTATACCAGTATCTTAAGCTGTATTTGCATCAACGTGGTATGGTGTCTTGCTGAGTGCTGTTCATTATTGTTGTTGTTTGTTTTTGTGTGCTGTCAAGAAAATGTTGGAGCTTGAATTAGAGTAATGAACAAACACTAAATTTCTTGTTCAACTTGGCAAGAGTACAAATGAAATCAGGAAAATGTTAGTCCGAGTTGATGTAGATGAGGCCTTAAAGAAAATGGCAGTATACTAATAGATTAAATGTTTTTCTGAGGGGAGACAAAGTGTCTGATATAGAGAGTCGGGGCAGTCAATAACAAGCAGAACTGACAAAAAACACTGCAAAAATTTGTCTAAATGTGCATCAAAGTTGTTGACTGACTGTGAGAAACACATAAGACCAAAAATCATTGATAGAGAAACAGGAAAATCTTCACTGAAAATCTTG
The DNA here is from genome assembly GCA_004027555.1 of Craseonycteris thonglongyai. Taxonomy (NCBI): domain Eukaryota; kingdom Metazoa; phylum Chordata; class Mammalia; order Chiroptera; family Craseonycteridae; genus Craseonycteris; species Craseonycteris thonglongyai. Next base: position 2,746 of record PVKE010052433.1, read on the forward strand.
GCATGAGAAAAGTGCATGCAGAAATGGTGCCAAAGGCACTAACCAATGAACAAAAGAAAGGGAGAATCAAAGTTTGCCAAGACCTTGTGGAGAGGCAAAACGATGTTTTGGGCCATGTTGTCATTGGTCATGAAGCATGAATGTACCAATATGACTCTGAAACAAAGTGTCCAAGTGCACAATGGAAGTCAGCCAATTTTCCATGACCAAAATGGTTGCGTCAAGCCAAATCAAGAGTCAAAACAACATTGCTAACCCTTTTTGCTATCAGAGGGATTGTTCATTATAAATCTGTACCAACTGGGCACACAATCAACCAAGTTGACTATTTGAAAATACTGAAAAGGCTCCATGAAAACGTTAGATAAAAACGATTTGAACTTTTTGCCAACAACTCATGGCTCTTGCATCAGGACAATGCACCAGATCACACAGCAATGTCTGTGAGGGACTTTTAGCCAGTCAACAAATACCTGTATTGGAACACCCTCCCTATTCACCTGATCTGGCCCTCCAGTGACTTTTGTCTTTACCCGAAGATAGAAGAAATATTGAAAAGAAGACATTTTTGATGACATTAAAGACATCAAAGGTAATAAGATGATGCCTCTCATGGCCATTCCAGAAAAAGAGTTCCACAATTCCTTTGAAGGGTGGAGTAGGTGCCAACATTGGTGTATAGCTTCCCAAGGGGAGTACTTCAAAAGTGGCCATAGTGATATTCAGCAATGATGTATACAGCACTTTTTCTAGGATGAGTTTGTAAACATAATTGTCAGACCTCATATAATTTTAATATGTATGAAGTTGCTGAAATAAATTTTTATACTTTTGTCATTTAATATTGTAAGCATCTCCCAAGTTGCAATACAGTCTTTATAATTATTATTATTTTAAAAGTATCATAGAACAGTAATATAAGATGGTACTTAAAAAGCACATTTTGGATCCAAACAGGTCTAATTCTGTGAGCTCTTTAAGTTCTTCCTTCAGTGATAGTCTTTCTGAGAGAGTAGAGGCACTTAGTTGGCTGCCTAGAACACAGGTTTTTACTAAATGCAAGTTGCTATTTTTACTAGTACTACCATCAATCACTATCAAATGGTATTTCAAATTCCATTATCACTAATTTTCATATGAATAATGATTAGCCTTTGAGCCAGCTAATTGAAATATTAGGCACAAGGTGGCAAATTTTCATGAGGTAAGGGCACATTTGAAAAAGCCCAGAACAAAAAACACTGACAGGGAATAAAAGGGGCGTTGGCATGGCAGGAGCAATGACTGCAACCTAGTAGTGAGGGGAGTGCCTTTGCCCAGGGCAGCCAGAGAGCAGCAGCACTAAGCCTTGAGCATTGTATGGGAAGGTGACAGGAGTGAACCCGCACTATCGCACTGGGCCTACCATCATGGGTAAAGTTAAGGACCATAGAAATTGTTACACTGACAAACAAAACTAAAATGGACAAACCAGCTTTTACATAAAACTGCCCAATTTGGCCAAGTTAGCAGGTACAATAGTCCAAGTTCATATGATAATTGCAAAATCTTAGCTTTACTTTACTCCTATATGTCCTTTGATGTATAAGCCTACATTCTGTAAATATTCAGGTTAAGTTAGAGGAGAAGATAATTCATTAGATTCTCTAAACAGTGCTGCACACTAGAACTTTCTGTAATGATGGAAATGTTCTAGATCTGTGCTATCCAATATAACAGTCACTAGATATATGGCTATTGAGAAAATGAAATGTGGCTGAATGCAATTGACAAGCTAAATTTTTTATTTTATTCATCTTTAATTTAAATTTAAATAGCCACATTTGTGTCTTTTAGCTATCATGTTAGAAAATATAATTCTAAACAAATTTTAGAATATATGTGTGTGCATATATATTTTTGTATGTGTATGTGTATATACAAATGTGCATATATACACACATATGTATGTATGCATATATTCATATATATATATATATGTCTGTATATAAATATACACATATGTGTATTTAAATAAGTCATAGGAGATAAGGTCTTTAAAAAGTCTTAGCAGTAAGAAGCAATCAAAAATTCATTTCAAAATAACAATAATAACTTAAAATATTCAGAGATTTTTTTTAGATTTATTTTTTATTGTTTTGACAGCATATATATTATCTAAGTGACCATATTAGCAAACTAGTTTTTGTTGCCATGAGAAAAACTTATTTACCTGTTTCCCAGGCATCTTTATCACCACTATTTTTGACTGTATAACTAGTTTGAAGAAAAAAACAATTTCACACTTGAGGCCTATAAAACTGGCATCAATTCTACTCATAGGGAAATAATCCAATTTCTTACCATATCTCAATTAGGAAATTTCTATTAGATACAGAGAAGTGCTAATACTAGTAATACATAAAGCTTTTAGATTTACCAACTTAGGTCTTCTTGCCTTCACAAATGTTCCATGTGGTTTCAAGTAAAAAGCCCAAGTAGAATAGCATTCCTTTCCAAACCACAGGTCTTGTAATGAGGAGCATGTTGTATATTCCAAATCTCAGTTCATTTACTTAAATACTCTTCACAAATTATGGTTCCATTTCATGAAGGGAGGTGAAGTAGAGAAGAGTAAGTTTGCCATAGGGTTTTTGCTTTCGTTTTTGGATTTTTTGTTTTCTGCCTCTAGACTTAACATTAAGAAAGATTAATATTTCTATCTAAAAAGAAAAAGAGCAGAGATTACAAAAAACAAAAAGCAAATTCAGTAACAACTATTTGCTATGTGATGCAATTTCAGAGACACAAGTTCATCTTTGGACCCCAATTAAAAAGATTTCATAACTAGAGAAAGCCGGGATGGCTCAGCGGGTTAAGCGCTTGCTTTGAAGCTCCGGGGACTGAGGATCAAATCCCGGCCCCGGCCCATTGAGACCCACATGCTGAACTGGGGTGTGCCCCCAGTTCAGTTCTTGCCGGGACCTATGGGGAGGCTCCTGGCCTAGTTCCTGCCCTGCACAGCCCCGAGCCTACCTGTGGAGTGAAACTATATGGAAAACTAATGTGAATTATGGAGACTGCTCTGGGCCCTCCCCTTCTCTCTGTCTCTCTCTGTCTCTGTTTCTCTCTGTCAAAAATCAATAAAATAAATCTTTAAAAAAAAAGATTTTATAACTAAAATAGAAATATTTTCTTACTATAAAACAGTTCCATTTCTCTGATGGTCTTATGATTTTGGTGCAAAGAAAAGTGTCATAGTGAAACTCCATAGACTGATGTAAAATAACCAGTGCTGCTTACACTGTGGCTTCTTAGAAGTAGGAGACACAGGAAGGAAAAAAGAGATAGGAAAAACTGAAGGGAATAGTTTTGCCTTTGGAATATATGTTAATTTTTTTTAAATGTGTTGTATAATTAACTAAAACTAAAATAATTTCTTCACACCTTCCTGGAGATTAATGTACATATTTTATATCAGCATTTTACTACACTCCTTAAAATTAAAAATTAAATCCCCAGGAAGCATATCAACCTCATTTTTTAAAACTGTTGCTAAATAATAACACATGTTAGTCCCTGAACTTAGACTGTTTCATTGTCCAAGCCTAATTGTCTATTTAACTTTGATGAAAAACAGGGTCCTAAGGGGAAATGAGTACTATCAGTTAGGCTACTAGTCACTCCCTTCAAAGGATAATTTTTTTTTTCAGTCCTGTCATTCACTGGTAATTTTTGAGCAGTACTTAGATAGCTGTTTTAAGGTGGGAAATGTCTGTTTAACAAAAAAAATAAAAACCTGGACTATAAGAAAAAAAAAAAGACTTGTGATTTAGGAGACAGATGAAATTCCTCCTTTGGAAAATAGCATATCTGGTTTTATTGAACAGTATGGCTAGGACCATTTCAGCCTTACATGAGAAGTAATGGATTTTTACAATAAGTTTGTATAACCTAGAAAGTAAAATAATGTGTATGTACCAATTCTTAGCTTTCTTATCTATAGGTACAAATGCACTCCCATTAAACACATCCATGGGAGAGTCCCTGATCATATTTCAAATGTTTAACCAACAAGGCAATGACATCTGCAATGTTTTCTTCTGATGGATGGAAATAAATAGGCAACCATACTATCTTTCCTAAAGAAACCTCCAGACAGACTGGGATGGCTCTTATCAAAAATTAAAAGCCTCTGGGATACACTCAAGACAGCACTTCAAATTTCTGCATCTGCATTAGTTCAAGACTGCCTGGTATTCAGAAACTGCTAGTGTCTTCCAACTTTTAAAATAATTTTTTCCCTTCTTGTTTAGTATATTTTTAATAAATTGTCCCTCTAGGACAATCTTCCTGTAAAACATCAAATGTTCAAATATGGTTCACCTATATAATTCTTTGCTGACCTGAGTTCATTCTTTGTTGTTGCTTTAGTATTTTCTTAAATAGAATGCTTGATTCATTCTGATCTCAGTTTTGAGGACGTTTACTTAAGGTTAAATTGTCACTAATTTAGGCATATGTTCCATTTTTATTCTAATATTATCCTAGCATGTCCATCTAAGCAGTTAAATCTAAATGTAATGGCATTAAATTTTACCTTTAATTCACACATTTCCTCCTTATATAGAATTCCTTTGTTACAGGGGATGGGATATAATAAACATTCAAACAATGAATCTATATCATACATATCAAGCTGAAACCCAAGGTTGACATAATAGTCTAATTTCCACATTTCAAAATTTTAAATAAGTAGTTCTCAATATTTGAATGAATTATATACTACTAGTATATATCATATAGAGGTAGAGATTTCAAAATTAGGACAGAAAACACATGTTGGCACTTAAAAAAGTTGAAAGATTCTGATATCACACTGTAACAGGGTGAAAAAGGAAGGGGCCATAGAAGGAGGCTGCCCAGGGTAGCGATAAATAAGCTGGCAAGGCACCCGATGAACCACCCAACCCTCCAGTTGGAGGTTCCCAGGATTGACAGGCACAGACAAAACTGATGCTAATTGACCACAATTGACACAGCACAGCAAGCTGGCATAGGTGGGGGCAAATGGTGGCAATGGGCTGTAGTTGATAGGTGAAGAAAGACCCTCCTACTGCCTTCCAGTTGGGGATAAAAAATAGGAGGGTGGAAGCAAGGAGTGGTGCTTGGGACACGGAGGTTTAGTTTGCAGGGAGCACCTGGCTAAGCCCACTAGGCACAGCAGTGGCTCCAGTGTCAGTCCCCAGTAGCACGGCTGGAGGAGACAGGCAGTCATTGAAGGTGGAAACCCATTGCCTTCTCAGGTCACTGGTGTTCTGACAGTAAATGCTTATATAACCCAACTCTTGTGTCGGTCTACTAGCTGAACAGCGCAGGCAGCACAAGCCCAGATTCAGTTGTCCTTCAGTAACAACACTACAAACGCTATCGATATCATGCGTAATTCACCATAACAAAATAGATACGTGATCATTTTAGAGGCAACTGTAGTAAAGTGGCAAAAAAACCCAACAACACCTAACACCTGCTTGAAACTGGACCGCTTTCTGTACACAAGCTGTCAATCACTACGTGAGTTACGATAGACAAGTTATTTAACATCACTGTACTTCAATTTCCTCATCTGGAAATTGAGATAATAATAGCACATACTTCATAGGATTACTGTGAAAATAAAATAGATGAAAAGATGTCTACTTAGAACAGTGGATGGCATATTGTAAATTTTCAAAAATATTATTAATTAATGTGTTTTACAACCCCCTTTTACTGGTAGCTTCTCACTATCTTTTAGGGTTAGATGGCTTGGAGATTTCCTGCCTCCCTTGCCCTGCCTCCACCTTTCCACCCCCCTTCCTCTTCCTTGTCCTCTTCTTCCTCCTCCATCTTTTCTCTTCATATCCTCTCCTCAACCTTAAAAAAATTTTTTCATTCAAGAATTTTGGATATAATTAAGTGTCTCTTTAACTTGAGGCTTACTAGTCACTAAAAACTAATCAATACAAAGGTAAAACAACAACAACAAAAACTTAACTAAACTGCCATATGATCTGAATACTAAAACAGATCTGAGTTAAATTATTACTTAAAATGCAAATGCTATTGACAGCTATAATAAAACTAATGATAGAATATTTTTAGTTACTGATCCATTTTATACATCTGTACCAGTACAGCCAGCAACTTCATCCTCAGGCCATCCTCTTCTCTATGTCTCTCACATAATTATTTTTAATGAGAAAAGCAGTAAAAAGACAGCCCAAATGACTACATGGCTAAGTGGTTTAGCAATAAAACCTGGTTTATGCATATGGTGTGGCACTTGCCCTTCTCTGGGAAAGGCATACATAGCACATTATTTAACTGTTTGAGATTTCAGTTTAAATGTCCCATAATTCTTATTATGAGAATTTTTTTCAAAAAAGGATTTAAATAGATAAGTGGGTTTTAAAGTCACAGAGTTTGCACCATGAGATTACAGAATTAAATGAAGTTTATTCAACTGATGATCTACAGATCATAAACATGGTAAATGATAAACATTAGTTGCTGAATGTCTCCAAATCCAAGAAATAAAGTAAATGCTGCCAGTTATACTATAATTATGAGATGCAAAAATAAATAAATAAATAAATTATGAGATGCAACTGTACTCCAGAGATTTCAAAATATTTAAAAAATAATCTGTACCTTAGAATCAATGAAATATACCATATTAATATTAGTTATTAAGAAATATTTATTGAAGGCCTTCTATTATTTGTAATTCAGTACTAGGAACTAGCACGATGTAAAAATACCTAACACAGTTCCTATCTTCAGGAATTTAAAATTTAGTTATTAAAGAAAACACAAAGGTTAAAAATTAAATAATATGCATTAATTAATGACATAAAAATTATACAAAATATATGACAAAAGCATATAAGCATAGCTAAAGTATAATTTCTAAAAAGTAATTTTTCTTACATTAAAAAGTAAAACTTTAATTTTTGAGCTTAGTCAGAAAGGAGAATCATGATATATTTATGTTCAAGTGTTACAGATTTTAGTGTTATTTTATTTTTGTTAAATGTTTAAAATTAATGTTGTTAGGGGAAGCTGGGATGGCTCAGTGGGTTAAGCGCTTGATTTACAGCCCCAGAGACCGAGGATCAATTCCCGGCTCCAGCCCAGGCGGACCCATGTGCTGAACTGGGGTGTGCCCCCAGTTCAGTTCTTGCCGGGACCTATGCGGGAGGCTCCCGGCCCAGTTCCTGCCCTGTGCAGCCCTGCACCCACCTGTGGAGTGAAATTATATGGAAAACTAATGCTGTCAACTATGGAGACTGCTCTGGGCCCTCCCTCTCCTCTCTGTCTCTCTCTGTCTGTCTCTCTCTCTCCATCAAAAACAATAAAAATAAATCTTAAAAAAAAATGTTTCTTGGGGAAAGCCGGGACGGCTCAGCGGGTTGAGCGCTCGCTTTGAGGCCATGAGGACCGAGGATCGAATCCCGGCTCCGGCCCAGGCAGGACCCACGTGCTGAACTGGGGAGTTCCCACAGTTTGGTTCTCTAACTGTCTCTGTCTCTGTCTCTCTCTCTATCTGTCAAAAAGTAAAATAGAAATAAC
>PVKE010052434.1:0-10334 GCA_004027555.1 Craseonycteris thonglongyai
CAACAAGACTCAGCTGGCATTTGTCCAGCCTTTGGGTCTGTGGACTCTAGGGCTTATGACCTGTCTAGAGTAGCTGACTACCTGTTACACTGCAGTATCTTAATGAAGAGCTATTATCTCATTAAAAAAAAAATTTTGTGGTTTTTAAAACTGTCTCACCTTGAAATGGGTCTCTCTGATTTAAAATCATATAACTTAGGACAAACCCCTAAGAGTTCCATTTTGTTAAGTAAATGATGTCTCTAATTAAGACAGAAATCTAACCCCTAAGACCTTAGCCACTTCTATAAACATGGGGCTAAATACTCATTAAAAACAGAGATCGTTTCTTAACAACTCACCTTTGAAGTAGATAAACCAATGGAATCATGCATCTTAACAACATTAAATATTTTATATAATGGACTGTACATCACATGTCTTCCAGATAACTATATTGCAGACACACTGATCTATACACTTATAGAGACTTACAAGTCAAAACAAATAGCTTAACTGTATCATTATGCATGTGTATTTCAAATTACTTCCAGATTTATGCTGATTTTATTATTACATAATGGGCACATGGTTAAATATGCTTTATTATTTTTTTTAATTTTTGGCATAGAACCATGTACTTCAAAGGTTTATTTTGATAATTGTACGTAATGACTACCATATCTAAAAAATAGATTTTATCAATAAATAAATGCAAATAGAAGTACATTACCTGTGTTTTCTTAATTATGATGATCAGATTCCAAATTAATCTAACCATTATGCAAATATTATTGTTAAAATTTGGCTTGTAAACTTTCATCATCCATAATGTCATTTGTTTGTTTTTACAAACTAATGGGAAGTATAGTGCTTTTCTTTGTTTATATTTAGAGCACATCTTTCTTTGAAAGACTTCTAAATTGATTAGAGAATTTGTTGTTTACAATATTTTAAGTATGTGAATAGGGGAGGATGTTTACAAATGACAAAAATATTGTAGACAAAGTAAAAGAACAAGGGAAAATTCCAAGTAACTATTTCGAAGTTCTCTCACTCTTCATAAAATATTTTTACTAAAAGGCAGCAAATCTATTACTTGTTCATTGATATACAGAAACACCATGTAAATCTTAAAGAGGAAGATAAAACATATATGTTAAGTAGCATACTAATATATTATTAGTTTATATATACTGTAAGTTTGCTGATGATTCGTCATATAAATATTAAAAGAATGTTCAACTTTGCTAATTTTCTTTTCTTTCTTGTGCTTACCTACAAACTTGGTTACATTGCAAAAGTTCTCTATGTCTTTCGTTGGTATTGTATATGTTAGATTAGTTACATTAGATCTGTAATTCTTCATAGGCAGAAGCATGCAAACTGTAGTATGTGAAAAGCCAATGAGTAAATGAGGGTACGATTGTTAATGCCTTCACAGTTTGAAAAATCTTACCTTTCTCTGATTACCATAAATGATACATGCCATTTTGAGGAGAGAATATGAGAGACCCTTAATATCAATTCATGAATGGCAGATTAGTAAATCTTCATATTCTTATGTTATTGTGGTGTGTGTGTATGTGTGCATGTATGTATTTGTGTGTGAGTTTTTATTCTTCTCTATCTAAGTGGGTAGTATATTGTTCTATATCGGGAGTATATGCATCTGATTAGTGGTCCACTGGTCTAGACTACTGAATAAATCCATCACTTCAAAATCCCAAAGTTAGAACAATTTCAAGCTATTGTTTAAAATAATACAATTATAAAATTCTCAAAAATAATGAGCATGACTCATTTTATATCATCTTTCATTTGGTCTAATAATATGCATTAATTTGCCTTACACAAAGTAATTCCTATTTAATATTGATTGATAATTCAATCTAACAAATTGCTAAGGTGTACTCCTAAATCATTGATTTTGAGTTACGTATATGCAGAGTTTATTCAATATGAATTGTCCAAGAGAATCTTTGTCATGCATGCTATTTTTAATAATTCAAAAACTTGTTCAAGTAACCCACCTCTCCTATAAGTAATTTCTTCAGCAGCTGATTCAGGAGACTTTTAAATAATTCAAAAGACATCTGCTTTTTTAAAAAGAAAACTATCATTTTAAGTAAATACACTACAAATTTTGATATGGTAGCCAACAGTATCAGATTCACCTTTATCTATTAAAGTGTGATGATAGAAAATGATGATCTGTATTCTTAATGTCTTCTAGGACAGTTTTAATCAGACTGAAATTTAAACACTGTTTGAAATGGTTTCCGTATCATTTCAAATCAGAGTTAAATGTATTACCCATTTTGTATGTGAAAGAACCAAAAAAGGAACAACCGAAGCACACTAAGTCTGACATCTGTGTTCTGAATAAAACACTATTATTATGTTTCTTCGCCTAGCTTTCTTGCATCCCAATGATTTTTAAATGTTTTTCTGTATATTATTTCAAAAATTTCTACTATCTCAAGTTTCTAAATCTGGACCAGTCTTTTTAAATTATCCAACCTAACACAGTCAATAGTTTAATGGTTACCTGAGGGTAAGGTGGTAGGGATTGGGGGAGGTGGAAGGGGGATCAAATATATGATGATGGAAAAAGATCTGACTCTGAGTGGTGAACACATAATGCAATACATAGATGATATAACATAGACTTGTATACCTGGACCTATGTAATTTTTACCAACAATGTCACCCCAATAAATTTAACAACAACAAAAAAGTTATCCAACCTAACAAACAGCTGCAAAAAATAACACTCTGAATTAAGAATATTTTTAAATGATCCAATGTGCATAAATTAAGTGTAAAATAATGGGGTGCATTATTTTCCTTGGTTAAAAATTTTGTAGTAGTCTCATTATCTACCAGAGCTTTGCTATATATATAATATACTTTTGTAAAGTGTTCACTGTGTCCAAGAACATTCCTAATGATTTAGCATTTTGTTCAGAGGCCTTTTTGGAATTTTCCTTAGTTCCCGGCAAAATGCAAGGTGAGCCTATAGAATAATATTGAGCTTCCCTTTGCAAATAATATTCCTGCGAAAAAGGTAAATTAGCTGGAGTGTTGAACCAGATTATTTGGCAGACAAAACAACTACAGTGCTCTTTCCTAAGCGTTAATCCTAACATACATAGACGTGTTATATAGCGAAAGAACTCTTAATAGATAAGTAACAATACATGTCTCCACATGTAAATATTTTGACCTAATTGTCTATGTGTTTGTCTATTATCTATCTATCTATCTATCTATCTATCTATCTATCTATCTATCATCATCTATCTGTCATCTATCTAATACTTATCTATTTAAAAGAATATCCTCAACTAGTTTCTGAATTTAGAAATGCCTACTGTATGCATCTAATTTAATCAAAAAGAAAACCAAAGTTTTTTTCTTGATTGTATGCACAATTATAAAAATCTGTTTATTTAGAAAGCAAGTATTAATGCTATATTTTAAAAAATGATTTAAAGTTATTATGAGAAGTGTTTCTTTAAACAAATAATATATATATAGTTTAACTAGGATGTTCATATTCAATTCCAAATATTTTAGCATCTCTGACATTTTTAAGCTTCTCTCGATTTTAATTTATAAAAAAACTGAAGAATTTTCAAGTAAGGAAGTGTTTTTTTCTTTTTACTTAGCAGATTGTATCAATTGAATTTTGAGCAGTGTGCCTCTGTTGTATATAATTATAGTCAACCTACCTCAAAGAGAAATCAAAGCAGTCAGGTAACATATTTTTTTGTGAACTGAAGAAGACGGAAATATTATGTGAAGTTGAATGAATCAGTGTAATCTGTCTACCTGAAACCCTCACCTAGTGGACAGTTATAATGAGCTTTAAAACCATTTTTATCTTATTTAGTAATCGAAACCAAGATTTTTAAAAGTCCATCCTGTCACTAACAATTTCTTTTACACATGATTTTAAGCAGTTTATATATGTACCCAGTGACACTTAATCATTCTTATCCTTAACCATATCAACTTGAGCTCTTATGTAGCATATACTATTTTATTGAATGTCATGCTTTTTATCTTTATGGATATAACTTATGTTGTCTTGCTAATCAACAAATGCTGACAATGTTTTTAACACAAGAAGGTGTACTTTTACAATGGAATCCTAGTGCCATTGTTGAAATATTCAAATTTAAAGCAAGTTCAAAATCTAACGATGTTTGAAAGGAAAGTTTGATAGACCACTTTATCCCTTTTGTAAACATTTCTGTTAATTACTTAGGGTTTGAAAAAGTTTTATTTACTTCATCCTGGTAGTTCCCTAGAGCTAGTAATCCGTTGCTTGGTTTTGTAATCATGGCACAATGCCAAGTGCACTGCATGATGAGTGAAATATCTGCTACAACTGTCACTAAACAACCAAATCAGAGAAAATATTTAAAAGCCAAAGGATTATAATTAGATTTCCTACTGAAAATATAAGTAAGATACGATATCTCAAACTTATTCATAACATTGAAAAATTGGGGTCCCACAAATAAAAAACTACCAAAAATTATTATATTTTATTACTTGATCTTCACTAGTATTTCATGATCAATGTACAAAGGAACAGAGAAAACCCTACAAATAAAAGTTGCCTCCATTATTTATTTAAAGAATAACTAACATGAGAATAGCTTTTGCATGATACTGGAAATGCATAAATCAGTATATATATAATTAAATATGTATAATATACTGTGAACAAATGATTCACCTGAGTATTTGGTAATAATCTTAAATATTTTGAAGTGGATTAGGGAAGGGTCAGCGTTAATTTCATCGATAATTGGAAGACGTTTAAAGCACATATTTGTTGTCCATAGCATCAAAAATCACAGAATTTCTATTATGTACTTGCTTGGAGAAATTGATCTCATGCTTTGTAGTTTGTTATTATCTGTTTATATTAACTACTTTGGTATGAAATCTATTAATACTGAAGGATCTATAGATTTAGAATTCCTTCTTATATATTTTATTGCTATGGAGAAAGACACAAATAATCCTGACAGGCCTTTCAGTCTTTCTGAGAGGAAATTGTACATAGACCATTCAATATATTTTAACCTCTATTCTACAAAAAAAAAAAAAAAAGAAAGAAAAAGAAAAAAAAGAAGTGTGTGTATACATTATCTAAATTAAATTGATAGAATTAAATTTTAATGAAAGATTATTTATACCTGTATTTTTGTAATAATAGTTTTATATTGTTAACTTTTTTATATGTGTCATTCTGTGTGGATTTTTTAAAAAGGGCTAAATAAAAGCTATAGAAGAACTAAAATAAAAATTGTAGAAAAAAATATAAATAATTTGAAAAAATGCAAATTACACAGGGGAAAAACTATAGGAGAAGGGGATCAAAATTACTGGATAAAAATGGGATAAAATACTCAAGAATTACATAGAAATCAAGAAACGATTATGCAAAATATAGATGTGCTATGATTGTGTAGAGAAAAACAATGGGAAGCAAACCAAAGAGTTGATTAAATGGTAGTTATTCATGAGAATTTAGAATGGTTTCTACATGTCACCGTAGATAAGTACCGTTCCTGAAGTTGATTTTTCCAGGTCTTCATTTTCTGGCAACAACTTATGATGATGACAGCCATGGGAAGTTCATTAATTGAAATCTCATACAGTTCTAAGTTTTTATACGTTAATTAATTTAAAAATCCATTCAGTTCTTTCTGCAATCTTGTGAATTACACACTATTGTAATTACTATTTTGTATTTGACAACATTTAAACCCCAAACCTTGGGGAAGCCGGGATGGCTCAGTTGGTTAAGCGCTAGCTTTGAAGCGCCGTGGACCAGGGATTGAATCCCAGCCCCAGCCTGTGTGGACCCATGTGCTGAACTGAGAGCTCCCCCAGTTCAGTTCTCTCTCTGTCTCTGGATCTCTCTCTCTCTCTCTCTCTCTCTGTCAAAAATAAATGAATAAATATATTTTAAAAAAACAAACCCAAATCTTTAATAGGATGATAGAGCCCACATTTGCATTTTGCTGATATAGTCCTGTTACATGGATTGTTACTGTTTCAGATTAGCAGGTTTACTGGTATATATATCTGTATCTGTATTATGTGACCCTATGTGTTTGGGTTCAATCTCTGAAAGCAAAATAATATTCATAATACAAATGTAGTACATCTTTAATTTTTTTTATATATAACAGTATTTTCCAAACATCAAGCCCTGAGAAAATTTTGGATAAAAATTGACTGGTGATAAAGGAAGATAAAAATCAGAGGTTAATTTAAAAATTGAGGGAATGCTGGGATAGCTGAACAGGTTGAGTGGTTGCCTTGCAACCATGCGGGCTGGGAACCAGATCCTGACCCCAGCCTGTGCAAATTCCTATACTGAACTAGGACACAACTGGTAACTGTACTGATGGCTGCAAAAGTTCTTGCCTCCCATGCAGGAAATCCCCAGTTTGGTTCCTGCTCCATTCTGCCCCACATCCACCTGTGTGGAATGAAAGTATGTTACAACTAATGATGTACAACTATGGAGACTGCTCTGGGCCCTTCCCCCTTCTCTTTCTTTCTGTCTGTCTGTCTGTCTGTATCTCTCTCTCTCTCTCTCTCTCTCTTGCCTTCTCTCAAACAATTAAAGAAATTTTTTAAAATTTGATTTTTGTTTTCCTATCTGAACTCTTTTATGTCATATTCTACTATATTCATTCAGTGAATATTGACTTTGTTCTGACCATGAAACAGAAACTGGCAGTGGAATAAAAAGTTCAGATTTACTATGTTTAATATGGACATGCGTATTCTATCACCACCACCCTAATTTTAAGAAGATGAAGTATTATTGAGTATTCAAACCAATAGAATTTGAATATGATTCAATTTTATTTCAGAGGAAAACTTTTTAACTGCAAAGCCTTATTGCCTAAAACCAAGAGTGAGACTGGAGTATGCAATAGCAGCAGTAAAGCCCTGAACACTTACCTGATTGAGGGAGACCTCCTTTTGGCCTGGAAATTTTTAACACAATGCAAATAATAATTATATGTATATATTTTTGTATTTATATATTTGTGTGTGTGTGTGTATAATATAAAATAAACAGAAGTTATAAGTAAAATTAATTCTGCTACTTAGATCTGAGAAAGCTTTATTCAGTCGGTCCTTGCAAAGAAGACATTATAGGATATAATGTAAAATCTAGTCCTCAATCTTCATGAAGTATGCACAAGAAGTTTTATAAAATTGTTTCATAAACACCCTTCACTGTATCCAGAAGAAAATAAAAGTATCTTTATTCTGTAGCCATTGTAATTTTTTAAATTTACCGTATAGATTTTTTAATACTTTATAATTACAGTTGTACCCACAATAAGAGCATTTATTTATTTAATTTACCACTTGTGGTATATGTTATAAAACAAATTTTGAATACATTCTCATTTAAGCCTCAGTATATCCAGAATCATATGGATACCAGCAATATATCTACTTATAGAGAAGAAAATTTACACTTAGAAAGTTTTAAGTAGCTTGCACAAACTCACATAGCATGGAAAGTAGCAAGCTGGGGTTCTTCAATTGGATGGATAAACGACAGATGATAGATACAGAGATGATCGATGGGTAGGTGGGTGGTTGGATGAATGGAAGGATGGATGTGTAGATGGATATATAGATAGGGAGATGATAAATAGTTGGAGATAAAGAAATATCAACTGGAGATGTCATTGGGGTGTTATTTAGGATGGAAACTTTAAGAGCGTCACTCACACGGGCTATTGTCTTCAATAAACGATTCAAAAGCTTGATCCAGGGCCCTAGGAGGTGTAGATATCTATCTTCATATAGTATTAGGGCCTTGTTTCTCCATGTGGCCATGTTGTGTGTCTTTTTCCTACATATTCTCTTTGATATGATAGTTGACTTTCTTACACAATACCTCAAAACTCCCAAAGTCACTATAAAAGGGAAGATTTCTGACTTGTGCTCCTAAAGTTTAAACCAATATGGCCTTTTCTCATATTATTCTGGATAAAACAAACACATGGTTAACCTAGATTCACTGTGTGATTGTCTACACAAAAATTTGAATACTGGGAGGCATGGTTCAATGTAGGCCATCTTTGAGAGTAGTTACCAAAAAAAGATCACTCCAGATAAGAAAGGAGGAGGGAGAAATAGAACCTACTAAAAGAGTATCAGTGATACATTCCCAGGCAGGCGAGATGTTATAAAACAGAGAGGCAAAATTTTTTGAGTGCATTTTTTTAAATAGTAGCCATATTATCCTTTTTATAATGATTTCCTTTAAAATATATTCCAAATTTCATTTTGATTTTTTTGACTCATAAGATTAAAATGAATTACTAAATTTCCAAACATGTGAGATTGGATAGATGTCTCTTTTCATTGTATTAGTACTACTGATGATAATAATATATAGAACTTGTATTAACAGTAGTGATGGAGATAGTGGTATTAATAATAGTTTCTAGCTCAGTTGTATAATAGTCAGAATATATATGCCTTATAAGTTCAGTCCTTTTCAATTAGCTGAGACTTGATTTATGGTACAGTGTGTGTTAAATTTTAGTAATTTTCCCAAGTGTACTTTTAAAGAATATATTCTCTGCCATCATTGAATGAAATGCTACATAGTCAATTAGGCCAAATATCAAATTGAAATTGTTCAAACTATTTGCTGACAATTTCTTTTTCCATTATTTAATCAGATACATGTATTAAAGTTTTCTATTTTAAAGGCTTGTCTATTTTTCTTTTCAGTTCTCAATTTTTGCTTTATATTTTCAGGCTATATTTTTAATGTTTATGCAATTTATTAAACTTATATCTCCCCAGTTAATTAAATCTTTTATCACTATACAATTACTCACTTTTCATAAAATGCATCTTGCTTAAAATTGATTTAATCTTATGTTAATGTAGTACTTTGGGTTAGTTTTTGCATGAGTATTCTTTTATTTTCAAACATTTTATTTAAAAAAAAACAAAACAAACAAAAAAAATATTTTATTTATTATAGTCTGTTTTTTATAAGCAGCATGGGTTTCTATTTGGTTTTTCATCTGGCTAATCTTTGCTTTTTCTCAATTTGTATTCTTCAACTATAGAATAGACAATTAAAAATCTCTATTCATGGTCCTAGGAGGTGTGGATATCTATCTTCATATAGCATGCAGGGACACAGTTACAGCATTTAATGTGTTCCTACCAAGATTCTAAGCCAAACTAATTCACTCTATTCCTCAAGATAAACCTCAGAGATAATATGAAAGCAAATAAGGAGATCCTGTAGTCTAGTGACAGCCTGGGTGACAAGGGAAACTGCTTTGATTTTGAGCATATCTGTGTGATGGTTTAGGCCTAAGGCAGGAGGCAGTCAGACATGAACCAATGAGATAGAGAAAACAAACAAAAAAGTTATTCTCTTGCATGTTTCCTGTCATTAACTTCGGAGAAACAGTATCTGATCCTGCACCTGATTTGTCTTAGACCTGTTTGTGATGCTACAGTAACAAAACCAGGGTAGTGTCCCTGTGCTTTTGAGCAGTTAAAAAAATGATGATGACTAATTAGCTACCACATGTTGTTCTCCACCCTGGGTAAACCTCCAGGTCTGGTAAAATGTAATCTAAAGATAGTCAGTGTCAATGTTGCTTCTTTCTAGTTAGCAAGGAATAAAGCCTTGACCTGCTCAAATGTTGTGTGGGTGAGGAAATGATTGACTGTAGTTTTCATGGTGACTGGGGGGTCTTCATATTAGAGTTTGTATTCTCCCTACTACTGAATTAATTGACTGTCCCAAGCCCTGAATCCTTGCCTTTGCCAAATATATTTTGGCTGAGAAAATAGCTGAGAATTCCATGGGGCCACCAGATCCAGACTAAAGTAACAAAATAAGATTCCTAACACAATTAATTCATAGGAAACAGACAAAAACACACACAAACAAGACTAAAGAGTATAAAAATAAAAATTACTGGAACTGCAAAATCAAGAATTTAAAATTAGCAAAATAAACATAATAAAAAACTAAGGGAATATTAGTATAGTAAACAACCTGAAAAACAAAAACATTGCCAATTAGAAATATGAAAAATGAAAAGCCCCCATTAAACCATTCCTCTTCAAAAGTATTTTTTAGATTATCCTTTAATTCACCGTTATCTTCTTCTCTAACTAGATTTTGTATCTTTGACAAGTCACTACATTGTGCTTTAATTTCTTTATATAAAGTGAGAAGAATAATAGCAATTATAACATAGCTTTCTTTTAAAAATCATATTACATAGTATTTGTAAAAGTTATTC
>PVKE010052435.1:0-10336 GCA_004027555.1 Craseonycteris thonglongyai
GCCCAGAGGACTGAGGATCGAATCCTGGCCCTGGCCCACGCGGACCCACATGCTGAACTGGGGTGTGCCCCCAGTTCAGTTCTTGCTGGGACCTATGTGGGAGGTTCCTGGCCCAGTTCTTGCCCTGCACAGCCCAGTGCCCACCTGTGGAGTGAAACTATATGGAAAACTAGTGCTGTCAACTATGGAGACTGCTCTGGGCCCTCCCACTTCTCTCTGTCCCTCTGTCTGTATCTCTCTGTCCCTCTGTCTGTATCTCTCTGTCAAAAAAAACAATAAAAAAAAATCTAAAAAAAAAAATTATTGCTGGTTAAATTCAAGTGAAACCAGGTAGACTTTCTGTGATCAGGTGAAAACAAACACACTCTGAAGTTAGAAACATTTTTAGAAATATTTTATCTTCTCGTTTTGGATCAACCTCACTGCATTTTTTTTCATGAATATGTATAACTTTAATTTGAGTGTTAGACCAAAATATTCTAACAGCTATGAAATTTTCTCCTCTCTCTCTCTCTCTCTCTCTCTCTCTCTTTTTTTTTTTTTTTTTTCTGTAGAGATGAAAACATTTTCTCTTCTTTTCTAGGTTTTTCAGCTGGTCCAATAATTATTGATGTAGCACAGATTAACAGGATACAAATTTTGTGCATGTGGAAGCCCCATAAAAATATGAAACCCAAGGACTAATTGGGCAATTGAGGCTTATGCCATTCTTAGCTAAGGAATGGGGCAGGGGCCTGGGGCTTGCTTCAGTGGGGAAAAGGGTATGTCACAGGACCATGAGGGGCAGATGTTTGGTAATGAAAAGTTTGCCCGGCCATGCAGCTAGGTCTTTCAGGTGAAAAAAGTTATCTCTGGTAAGAGCTCTTCTGGACCAGGCTCCCTATCTAAATTTTTTTAAGTTGTTAAGGGACAAGTAGTTGAGTTTGTTGTGTCTCAATTACCTGCATCTCAAAATAATCTAGATGCCAAAGTGGCAGGCATACTATGTGTGTGTTGTGGGAGGGGGAGGGTGTATATTCTGCTCCATTCATTGCCATTGAAACACTTATTTCATATTATTGTATTCATTTTTTCTTTTTATCATATTGTGTTGCCCAGGATTTATTGGGCTGCTAAAAATAAATTAATCTCTTTCCTCTGGTACTTACTGGGCTTTTGAGCTGTGCTTTGAAACTCATGACTGTGCTTTCATTGCATATGAATAAGAGGTAAAATATAGTGAGAATTGAAGATGAAATGTCAACATTATTTTATATGTGTATGAAATATCTTTAAGTATTACGTTTTTAAGCTTACAATTCAACCAGTACATTGCAAATTTTCTTCAAATTAGCTTACCAGATAAGAAACTGCTGTCTAGAAGAAATTTAACAGGCAAGATGGTAGATTTCTTCACATAGTTTCTTATGGAAATCTTAACAGGAGTAGGCATAAAGGTGCAGAGCCCATACAAAGAATATTTTGTTTTTAATAGGATCTTTGGTTAGTTATTCCTGAAATGTAACCTAGCATATAGTTATTTATGTGTTTTTTTTGTACATCTAGTAATCTAGATTCTTTTTTTGTTGTTGTTATTTAAGTTTACTTTCATTTTTTTTTTGTTAAATTTAATGGGGTGACATTGATTGGTAACAATTAGATAGTTGCTGGATGTACAATTTTGTTGTTGTTACGGTATTTAAGTTTACTTTAATTTTTTTTTTTTTAATGTTAAATTTAATGGAGTAACATTGATTGGTAACAATTAGATAGTTGCTGGATGTACAAGTCTATATCACATCATCCATGCATCGCATTATGTGCCCACCACCCAGAATCAGCTCCCCTTCCATCACTATATATCTGGTGTCCACTCCCACCTCCTCCCCCCAATTTTTCCTCCCCCCTCCTCCCCGCTCCCCAGATAACCACCAAACTATTGATTCTTTAGTGTTCATTAGTCTTAGTTTTTGGTTTCTGAGATTAGCCTCTTTTACTTAATTATTATGGATTTAAGTCTTATGTATTAAATTATGGTGTATTCAGTTATTATGTATTATGTAATTATGCATTCACAATGACTTGTGCATGCTGAAGGCTGAAAGAGCTGATGTTGCAGTTATGTTTGATTTTAGACAGATTTTTATGGGTAGTTGTGATAAGTGTTTTGTGACTTGTCTGATCTTGTGATAAAATTGAGAATTTCTCTTTAACTTAAAGAAAAAATGTGGAGGTTTGATTATTTCCTGCTATGACTATAGATATAAACTGAAATTATAGTTTTAGTACTTTGACTTTTGCCTACTAGGCATTATTCAGACTACAAACTAAGCTTCTGGCTAAGATTACATTGAGGACAGGCAGAGCAAGCACCTTAAAATCTGTCTTAGCTCTTTAAAATGATCTTACCTATGCAAAAAAGTCAGTATTACTGTCAAGTTAGAAAATCATAAATATATAATAATGAAGCAGACATACAAAAGACCAAAGTAAAACCAAAGTTTCTATTATGTTAAAGCTCATGCACCCACCGGTTGAATTAAACCAGACATACCTTTAATCCACACAAATGAAAAATCTGAATGGAGTGTGTTGATAGGCTTAGTTGATAGTAAAGACAGCTTGAGAAGTTCTTATTTTTCCCATGGGTGAGTGGAAGGCACTACTTTGAAGTGATTAACATTTAAATTAAATCCTTGTTTGTCCTAACATATTATAAAGCAAAGCCAGATGCATTTTACTTGTAACCTACAGGATGTTTATAACTCATCATTTCCTCTTTTCAATATTCCTTAACTTTATAATTTGGTCATAGCCAGTCTTTACATTTTACATTAGTCTTATAAGTCACCTGTGATTTACTTTACCTAGATCTCAGTTAATGCATTTTCCTTTTTTATTTCCCTTTTACTTACTGAAACTGCTGTTTTTGAAGAATTTAGTAGTGTTTTTGGCTCACAGTAGCTTCAACATTCTTCTTTTTTTTTCTTCTTAAATCCAGAAGGAGCCTCTGACTCTCCAGAAAATGAACTGAAATCCAGATGGGAAAAGCTATTGGGTCCTGACTATGAAGTAATGGTATGTTAAAATCTTTGAATAAAAAACACTTATGTCTCATTTCATGTCAAGCCCTTAACACTACAATTTAAAGAAATAGAAGAGTCAGAGTAGTCAGCCTGCCTTTATTTCTCCCTCCTGCTTTTCTTGCCTATTAAGTCAATTGATTTTTAAAAAGCATTTAAGCTATAAGAACAATTACCGGTAGGGAATGTACACACGTTTCAGTTACAATTAGCAGACACTCAGTTCATGTTGAAACTATTTAAATGGACAATAGGCAGAAAAATGTTAGCAGAGAAAGGGCTTGCTTTTAAATTTATAACCTGTATCAGCTGCTTAAGATTGCTGGCATTTTTATGATTGTTTTTATGATCTGTTTGTTTTATTGTACACTGAAAGGGCTGTGGATATTAGTTCTATGTTTCACAAAGAATCTTACAGTTTTATGAGAAAAATGTAAGAATGATTATCAAATGTATTTGGGAGAACAGGAAGTAATTTAGGTTAGGTATAAGTTTATAGTGCCAGTGGTCCATTAGACTTCCTTTCACCTGTTATTAGATTCATTGAGTTAGGGATTGATTACATTTCCCCATATGAATCCACATGAAAGCAGAAAGCTGTGCTTGGGAAAGCCACTATAGTGTTCACTAAATACGTTAGTAATAAAATATTCTATTAAATTTCTATTGTCATTCACATTTTCTTCCATATGTTTATCATTAGTACTTGTTGGCTAGGTGGAGATCTTTTTTTCTCTTCTTAGTTCAGAACGTACAGCCACTATCTAATTGTGAGAAATTTTCTAATGTTATTAAGATAAGTCAAAACATTTCATACTTTCTTTTTACTAATTTGGAGCTGCATGTCAATCCTCAGGAACTACTGCTCTTTACTTCATAGCTTTTGAATGCTGTTTTGTCATTAGGCTGTTATCTAGCAAATGACCTATTCTATCTTTGGTTTGATATTCAAAGATATTTGCTGTATCAGTATTTATTATAAACGTCCAGTTTTGTGATGGGCTCTTTTTTTTAAAGATTTTATCCTCCTTATAACTACTCTTCCAAATTTTATTGATCACATTGAGAAGTAATAACAGAGGGGCTAGAAAGGGGACAGAATTTGAAGTTGGAAATTTAAAGTGACACCTTATCCATTAAGAGTTGTAACTTGTTCTCAGGGAAAGGAGAAGAGAGGACAAAACAGTCAAGATGAATGAATTCCTGTATGCATGTACTCCAAAGTTTCTTCTTTATTTCCTTGCAGAATCTACTTATCTGCAGTGCAGTACTTTTAAAAGTTTTAGGTGGATCATTAACTGATCTCCAGATGCACTATATTTTATTAACAACTTATAGATGCAAATCACCAGTAAAGTATTTTGCTTGCAAGCAATTCACTTTTGTGAATGTCCACCATTGAAACTTAGAACAATAGTTCTAGGCCAGGATTAAAAGCTTTAAGTATTCCACGAGCTTCCCCCCAGTCCAGGCTTTTCTGTTTGTGTCCTTGCCAGCGATTTCTCCTAGGGAAATGGTGTGAGCTTGCTGTGGAAAGTTAGATGCTTCAGTTTTTCCACAATTCTCTGATTTTACTGACCTCTCAGACTTTGTTTTAAGGCTTGAACTTAAAAGTATAAATGATCATACTCTTGGTTTTGTCAAAAGAGTAAAAATTTTATGGATTAATTATGATGGAGGAATATATTAAAATTTTACAGAATATGGGTTTTTTTAAAATAATATACCGGTATGTATTTGCCTATCACCTTCTGGTTTAAATTTTGAATAATTTAGGGGAAAGAAAGATTGCTGTGGAGAACAATAACTACAAAAAGGCAAGTATTCTGTGAAATTTTACATTGTATGTTATACTTTTGGAGTTCAAAAATATAGAGAGATTAGAATGGAGATCAGATGCACTCTGTCAGCTGTTACATGGGTTTTACAGATTTTGTCAGGGAACCTAGGAAGAAATAAAGTTATTTGCTGTAACAAATATTGGAGATATATATATATATATATACATACACACATGTATATATATATTTTTTTTCTTTTTGTTTTGTAATTTTAGGTTGCTACTTTGGATACACAGATTGCAGATGATGCTGAATTACAGAAATATTCAAAGGTAAGCATTATTTTTTAAATGTTACCAGTATTTATTTTTGGAAGAACTGTCTCCAAGTTTTTGTTTGTTTGTTTGTTTTACTGTTTTGAGAAAAGGTAGAGAGAGAGACAGACAGACAGTGAGGCAGGGAGGGCCCAGAGCAGCCTCCACAGCTGCACATCACAAGCCGTGACATAGCTTCACTCCACACAGATGGATGTGGGACTGTGCGAGTTAGGAACTGAACTGGGGGCCTCCCACATGGGAGGCAAGAACCCCTGCCATCATCTGGACGGTCACTGGCTGCACCGCAGCTCAGGCTGCGGGCTGGGACTCGATCCTTGGACCGGGACTCGATCCTTGGACCTTGAGGTTGCAAGGCAAATGCTCAACCTGCTGAGCCATCCCGGCATCCATCTTCAAGTTCTTGTTTCAGAAACTAAATTGATGCTATAACCTAAAGTTTCCAGAATTTAGTTTTAGCATGTTTTCTTGAAATATGATGAGTTCTCATTTGCGAAAGCTGATGGTTAGATATGCCTAGGAAGAACATAGGGCCTTTCGTATCACTTTCCAGAAGCCAAAACTCAAGATTGATTTCTTTGCCCACCTTAAAGGTAGTAACCTGAGGTAACATTGTGCAAAGTGTGCGTTAGCTTTTCAGATATTATAACAAGGCCTTTTAGAATGTTTCCTAAAAATCAAGACTATAAATGTAGACTTTAAAAAATTCTTCAGGTCCAGATGGTTAAAGACAGAAAAGTGGTTTATTTTCTAAGTATAGGCAATGTTTTTTCTTGAACTTAAAAAATTGTATAGTGAGAGCTTTACTTCTAATGGCAAAATGCCAGAAGGTAACTTTTACAGCTTTTCCCCAACATTTTTAGTGTCCTCTCACTACAAATTAATTTTATAGTTCTTATTTTGGCTAATCAAAAGCCAAGGTATTAATAATTGAAATGTAGAGAAGCCTTGTAGGTGGTTTTCTCAAAAAATGATGAGAAAGTTAAGGTTTTCTGGTCAGAATAGTTTCAAAAATTATACTGTAATCCTGCATGAGGTATATGAAACCAACTTAAATTCTGCTGTCACGTGTGTTACCAGCTATTTAGTTGACTCCTGGCACCTCCATGGGTGAGTGATGTTCACAATGTCCCGTCCCCAACAGTCCAGTTCAGCTCAGCTCCTGCAGTCTCTTGCCTGTGGCTTCTGATATGGAGTCAGTTTATCTCATTTGGTCTTCTTTTTTTCCAGATGCTTCTACTTTTCCCAGCATTATTGTCTTTTCCAAAGAACCCTTCCTTCTCATGATGTCCCCAAAGTAGGACAGCTTTAGTTTTTAGTTTTGTTATTTTTGCCTCAAGTGATGTTTTAGGTTTAATTTGCTCTAGGACCCACTTGTTCATCTTTCCCGTGGTCCAGGGTTTCTGTGGAGCTCTCCTCCAACACCATTATTCAAGTAGAGCAATTTTTTTCCCTGTCAGCCTTCCTTACTGTCCAACTTTCCCACCTATATGTAGTAATCGGGAATACAAGGGTGTGGATGATCTTAACTTTCATCTCTAATGACTCATCTTTGCTATTGGTGATCTTTCCTAATTCTTCTGTGGCTGCACTTCCAAGTCTCAGCCTTGTCTTAATTTCTTGTGTGCAGTCTCCATTTCAATTGATGACTGAACCAAGGTAAGAAAACTCTTCAAAATTTCAGTGTCTTCATCATCTAGGTTAAAGTTGTGTATTTCTTCTGTAGTTGTGACTTTTGTCTTCTTGATGTTCACATGCAGTCCTGCTTTGGCAGTTTTCTTCTTTCACTTTCTTCAGAAATTGTTTCAAATCATTACTACTTCCTGCCAGTAAGATGGTGTCATCTGCATATCTTAAGTTGTTTCTGTTTCTTCCAGTTTTCATTCCCCTTTCCTCTGAGTCTAGCCCAGTTTTTCATATGATATATCCTGTATACAGAAATTTGGACTTCTATTCCCCTTTACCTTTTCCCCTATTTTTAATATTTTCAATTACATATAATTTAATATTATTTTATATTTATTTCAGGTGTATAGCATAGTGATTAGACATTTATATAATTTAAGAAGTGATCCCTATGACTAGTCTAATACCCTTTTGATACCGTATATAGCTATTACTATATTATTTTGAGTCCTTAATTTTAATAATTTATAGTTGTCTATTTAAAAATTTTTGTTTTATTCCTTTTTTCGATTATAATTTTTTGGTGGAATTTTCAATTTAAAAAGTCTGTATTTGGGATGCCAGGATGACTGGATTGAATCCTGGCCCTGGCCTGTGCGGACCCATATGCTGAAATGGGGTGTGCCGCCAGTTCGTTTCTCACCAGGGCATTCTTCCCATGCGGGGGGCCCCTGGCTGGTTTCTGCCCTGCGTGGTCCCACGCCCACCTGTGGAATGAAATTATGTAGAAAACTAATACTGTGCAACTGTGGAAACTGCTCTGGGCCCTCCCCCTTCTCTCTCTCTCTGTCTTACTCTGTCTCTCTCTGTCAAAAACAAAAACAAATCTTTAAAAAAAAACAGCCTATACTTGCCATCTCTTTCTCTATTTCTTGAACACAATACTCATAGTTTATAAGGACTTTAAATAATTAATTCCATTATCTGGATCAGTGTTAGATGTGTTTCTACCATTTGATGTTTTCTCTGGTTATGGTTATTTGGCTGTATCTCTCATAATGCTGTAATTTTAAATGAATGCCAGACATTGTGTTGCCAACTACAAAAGGTTTTGGGTGATGTTATCTCTGTCCAATAAGGAGATAGTGTGTGTGCATGTGTGGAAGGGACGGGATGGAGATAGTAATCATCTCTGAGACAAGGTAGAGAGAGGTACAGTTCTGGTAAGGTTCAGACTATCTCTGGTTTCTCTGTCCTCCTAAGACATAGCCTTATAGGTGTTCCACATGAGTCTGGGTGTATTTACTGGTTTCCTCTTCCTAGTGGGACCTGAACTCCCATTTCTACTCCTTAGTATCTTGGGGCTGCTGAAATCTTTGCTTTGCTCTTCAGAGGTTTCCTGATAGCGTTTTAGCATCCTTCCCCATGTGTTAGAACTCGAGACATCCTTGGGGAAGAATATGCCTTAGCTCAGGCTGTTTGTCAGCAATTCAGCTTTAGCTATCAGTCATCCCATGTTCAAAGCTGTAAGGCCCTGTATTATAAAATTCTATAATAAGTACAAAAGGATAATAACCACACTTTGTATTAATCTTAAAGAATGTCATTGTCTTTCTCAAGGCAGAAGATGTTCTCTCTCACCTTTATTCTCTACTTTGCCACCAGTCTTACCAATTTTATTTTTCAAGATCAATTTCTATGATACATACATACATATACACATATATAATATTGAGTAACTCTAGTATAAAGGTGTGCAAAGGCTTTGAATTGAACAGGCTTTCAGAACCACCTTATAGAAACACAGCAGTACATTCCATTGTTTATTCATTCATTCTTCATTCATTCACTCATTCATCAAATATATTTTTTTTGTTGTTTGTTTTGTGGGTTTTTTTTTTGACAGAGAGAGAGAGAGATACAGGACAGAGAGAAGGGGGAGGGCCCAGAACAGTCTCCATAGTTACACATCATCAGTTTTTCCACATAGTTTCATTCCACAGGTGGGTGCGGGCTGCACAGGGCAGGAACTGGTCCGGGGTCTCACCCCGGTGAGAACTGAACTGGGGGCACTCCCCAGTTCAGCATGTGGGTCCACATGGGCAGGAGCCGGGATTTGATCCTCGGTCCTCAGGGCTTCAAAGCGAGCGCTTAACCTGCTGAGCCATCCCAGCTTTCCCTATCAAATATTTTTTAATGTCTATTATACTAGGTCCTCTACTGAGTGCTGAAGTTTTAAGAAGAGAACAAGCAGAAAAAGATCCCTGCCCTGCAGAACTTATATTTTAGTGGGGGTAAATAAAATAAGTAATTTATATAATATGAGTGATACGTGCTATGCAGAGTAGTAAGGCAGAAAGATGGGTAAGGAATACAGGAGAATGTAGATTTGCAATTTTAGATAAGTTGACCAGGAAAGGCCTCATTAAGAAGGTGACATTTGGGGAAACACTTTAGAAAGTGAAATAGTAGCCCAGTTTTTCTTCTAAATAGTAATACCTATGTCATAGATGATTAAATATAAATATATTTACTATATGCTTAATATAGTCCAGTGCCAATATATAAGAATTATTCAATAAATAGTTGTTTTCCAGTTGTATGTTTCATGTATTTTTAGTCTTTGCTCCTTTTTAAAAGCTATTTTTATAAGCTATTTGAAACAATTATTTAATTGAAATTTTGTTGTGGCAAGATTTTCTTTTTTGAAGATTTATTTTATTGTTTGAGAGAAGGAGAGAGAGAGAGAAGGGGGAGGGCCTAGGGCAGTCTCCATAGTTGTATGTCATTAGTTGTGACATGGTTTCATTCCACACGAGTGGATGTGAGGCTGCTTAGGGCAGGAAACAAACAGGGGTCTCTCATATATGACGTGAGCATCTTCACCACTATCCTGGTGGTTACCAGTTCTACTGCAGTTCAGTATATGGGCTTGCATGTGTCAGGGCTGGATCGAACCCTGAACCTCGCGATTGTGAGGGAAGCGCTCAACCTGCTGAACGATGTTGGTATCCCCAGATTTTTTATTTTTTGTATTGAAAGAAAAAGAGTAACTCATAATTGTCTTATTATGGTTTCATATTTAGCTGTTACCTGTATTTCTTTACATATTTGTAGTTATAACCATACTTCGGGTAATATGTATGAGAGAAGTGAGGTGTACTTTTTCACTAACGTTAATCATATATATTTACTTTTTAAAAGTTGATTTCTTAATTATACATATCCACAGATTTTCTGATGGATTAAAATTTTCTTTTAATTTCTTTAAAATTGAAAATCTAACCCAGTTGCTTCTCCCTACAGTATGTAAAACTTTCTGATTAAAAAAATCTTGTTTCATGAGGTTATTATTGGTGTTCCTAAGGGTCTAGTTATCTTTGTCACTCTGGTTACCACACCATACCCCACCACTATTGAAAGAACTATGATTCAAAAAGCTTCTTCATATATTATGGGCCAATGTTTATATACATATATATGTATATAATATATAATATATATATATTATTATATATTAATATAATAATAT